>DWMZ01003071.1:0-13229 GCA_018249855.1 Eueides tales michaeli | reverse complement strand
ATATATATATATATATATATATATATATATATATATATATATATATATATATATATATATATATATATATATATATATATATATATATATATATATATATATATATATATATATATTAGGAGCGGACAAAATTGTAATGAGCGGCAGTATTATAATAAAACCCACAACCCACAAATTTATTTTGATTATATATTTCTATCGATAATGCAATTAATCGGATTATTGGACGCTACCAACACAATACGACAAACTATTTCGTAATAAAGTTTTCCGTGAAACACAAACGAATTCAACGTTATTCATTTTCATTTATAGCATTCTACTCTACTACCGTATTTATTAACTTGATTAATTGTGCAAATCCACAGTTATAGTGCTGCGGATTAATTCCTCTTGTATGAACTCGCTGGATCCGACGTAATTGACAGGAATAATTACATATACATAATTTTGCTGATTGTACAAACAAATATGTTTTAGTTTGATGTCCGGTGAGACTTCGTTTTTTTTATTGTAAACGCGATTTTCCATCATTTTCGAATTTGAAAAATGATTATATTTCGTTTTTTTTCTGTTGAAATAATAAAATATACAGCGTAAAAATGTTCCTGTTACACAATAAGTCCAAAGTATATGAAAATAGGAAAGCGGAAATTTTTAATATAGATGAAAAACAACTTCCTATAATAAATCCTAATAAAAAATATCGCTTCTTCTTAGACATTTTTATCAGCTATCGCAATAAATACCTTAAAAAATTTTGCTCAACTTACATAAAAGTTATTTTTTTTTTTTTTTTTTTTTTTACTTACAATAAAAAAATGCCTTAATCTTACAAACGATATGGTCATATTAATTTACTGATAAAAGATTTTAAATATTTTTTTAGCTGCACATGCCATAGGGAACTTGTGAACCTAGTGTTAAAAGATTCCGTTTCTATTGAGACACTTCCATTCTCCACTTTCTTGAAGCATTGCGTATTATGTGGTGAAACACAACGTTGCTCTTTGCATTGTTAGCAGTGCGAAGAAATGAAAATATTAAAGGCACACACAGTCGCGCTTACAGTCTCAAGTGCCACTGCTACGGCTAGCTTCTATCTTTAATAAATGAATATTTTATAGGGAATAAATGTAACACCGAATTATTAGAGCTGCGATACTACATGAAGATCTAAAACGAATTTCATAAATAAACTTTTCTTTACAATTGGAAACTTACACTGAGAATGATTACATAGATATATACAAATATATTACGAATTTTCAACATAACATAAACAACAATTTAACGTAAATAAAGCCTAACGATAATAAACGAACCATGTAGTCTTTACCCGCAACGATAGCAGGTATTAAGTGTGCTTGCCATAAATCTTTCACTCCATTCAGCGAAGGAGTTATAAAAAGGCTTGTAATAACGAGTATTCGAGTTGCTTTTGATTAGATCACTTTGTTTGCAGCGGCATCTGTAACGTTTCTACGTTGATTTTTTTTTTGTCTATTTTTATTTATTGTTTGTATCAAACACCTAGAATAATTTTGTAACTCATAAAAAGAAGAATTCTCAAAAAATTTTGAGAATTTTTTAAGTTTTATTCGAAAATATGAAAAAATAATCAAGAAATAATTCATTATAATTAGAGCTGAAAGAATCTGGCAGTTGATATAAAAAAACGTACTGTCTGTCTGGCTTAGTTAATATATTTTTTTAGCTACATGCTATAGCATATAGCTAAAAAAATATAACATAAAACATAGCAGGGTAGCTAATGTATTATATAT
This sequence comes from Eueides tales michaeli, assembly GCA_018249855.1. NCBI lineage: Eukaryota > Metazoa > Arthropoda > Insecta > Lepidoptera > Nymphalidae > Eueides > Eueides tales. The sequence goes on along the minus strand of DWMZ01003071.1, from coordinate 11,442 downwards.
AATTATACTATATAATAATACTATATATAGTTATACTATATACAGTTATACTACATATAATAAGATGTTTAAACCTTAATTGAAACAATTCCGTTCCTCACTTTCCTCCAAATCGTGAATTATGTACGTTATTCGAGTTCCACGACAGGAAATCGAATATGACCTGTGGCTTTTATATTAATTAGCACGTTAGTATATCGGCCTAGTCAACATATAAACTGACATTTAATTTCGCTGTTTCATCCCCATCGTCTACTTACTATTGCGTAGTTGAATATAACTCTTTCTTTACTAAGGTACGTTGAGTGATAAGAATTCTTAATTCACGTAAACTTATGTCTTAAAATGATTTTTTATTAATTAAATTAGAGCAACTTACAACGATAACGTTTAAGATGTTTTCCATTAGATTCTTTTATGTTTTCAATCTTCTGCGAAATTACTTCTTCCATCTTATCTTGGTCCATTGTTATAAATTCCTCTACGATATGGACGCGTTTACAAATTACTGACGGCAAATTATTGTTTCTGGATATTTATTATTTTAAGCATGGTAGATGGAAGAGCGTAAATCAACAATTTAGTGTTAATGAAAGTTTATGAGGATGTAAATGCTTATAATGTGCCATTTTTACCAAGATTATCACTTAGGCTGCAATTTATGTTATGATTTTGTAAAATTTGTATTGTGGTTATAGTACACATAACAATAAACTTATAATATTATTTACTGGTTCCCAGAATGGCGGGGTTGAGCTTGAGCGCAGGCTGAAGGAGCGAGTGCGATGAGTGCGCCAGAGCCTCTGGTGCTTCAAGCACTGCAGGGGTATACCGAGCAGAGCGACAAGTGGCCTGGACCTCGAGCAGTCAAAATATATGTAGCTTCTGTTTATAGTGGTTAGAATGTTTTATTTTTATGATTTTCTTGCAGTTTTGTGGTATTAAGTAGTGAGAACTTAATGGGAATTAAATTCTTCTTCACGAGTATGAGTGACTTTTTTTATGTATTACCTGTTTTTTATGGTAAGGTAGAGAAAATCTTCAAATGATATATTTATTTTAGGGGTATTCCCCTCAATAGAAAGCTAACCTATAACTATCGCGTTCAAAGAAATTTAAACTAACTTCTAAATTGAGCTGCGAGTAAATAAACGGAATTAGATTAAATCACATGCCCAGTCTGATTTCCGCGGTTGTCGTTAGCACTACAAAGCTGTGATTTACTTATTTGCATATCGTAGTATAATATTTCCTTTTGTAGTCTGAAGGAAATTGGTGATTAAAATACAAAAGTAGCCATATATTTGTATTGACATCAATATCTCAATTGAAAAAATATTTTTATGTGATTCGCAATTATATCGATGTTTAAATATCATGCCAATAACGCATGCAACATATCATGAATCATTGACACCAACATTATACATACTTCTATATATATTATAAGAAAATAGACGTATGTATAATATAAAATTTATGACATTACCTTTATGAAATAAAAATGTCCATTTATTTATTTTGTAACGTTATATAAGAGTTTGTTTTAATATTGAATTATTTTACAGATTTTCGTGAAGAACGACGTCAGATTCTTGAATTAGTGGGCCCAGAATTACAATCGACATACGATGACCGATACATTGAGGTACTATATAAAAAATTACATATTGTCGTCTTTAAAAATGTTGTAACTTTTAAAATTTTTATACGTTCATAATTTATTTTATACTATTGATATAATTCTTTATACATGATACTACAATATGAACGTGTTAAATAAATATTTATAAATAAAGATGCGTTAACGCCTAAAAGACATGTATCACATTAATAATGAAAAATAAATAGTAATATTTTAATGAGTATTTTACTCTTATTACTTTAATGCATAATTTGAAAATAAAAAAAATAATACTCTGTATTCCTGCTCCATACAAACTTTAAGAATGCCTATTTTCATACTCATTTTATATTTTCTAACCCCTACAGACAATTTCTGAAAAGTATTTTCTACTAGCAACCCCCTCGCCAGCTTGAACTATACAATTACTTATTAATAAAAAAACTTTGATGGTTTAATAAAATTATTATCTTAAAGCCATAATTTAAGCTGATTAAAATATATATTTTATTCAACAAAATACTTGATATTCACCCACTGCATCCTAGGTATGTTGCATGCCGCCTATCTTGTGGGTTTTAATCATTCTAGCCTCAGTAGCAGCACTACGCGTACAGTTGTTAATGACAATAATGAGATCATCATCGATTGTGTTGAATTTGAGGTTGCTGTTCGCTTGTTTCCCTGTTCATCTAAATTTGTGAAGCTCATCGTAGCATTTTACACTACTTTGTGACTGAGATATTTAATCTATCCATTATGTAATTTAGAATGCCTTGCCGAAAGTGCGTAAGCGTGCGACTGAAATAACAGATTGTGGGTTCGAACCCCACTCGAAGAAGTAAAATTTTTAATATTTTCATATTTTCGATATTTCATTTCCTCGAGTGGGGATCGAACCTATAACCTGTCGTTTATGGTCACATACTTGTGCCGCTGCACCACGACATGCCTCAAAGAATGAATACTTGAGCATAATATAAGTCTATTAAAATGAATGTTTTATTACACTACACTAAACTAATACATTATGGTATGAAAAATGTTATATCATAAAATAAAAATAAAAAATACACTCATTTTCACCAAGTTCGTAGGTATATGTGTGATGAACGTTTTCCGTGTTTAGTGTTTCAAACATAAATCTATAATGAAATTTACAGCCCTAAGTCCAGAAAGCACCCCTCCGAGTTTTTTACGAACTTCCCTACTTAATTCGTAATTTATCACGTGCGGTGAAGGAGAACTTTGTAAGGAAACGCGCACGTTACAACTTATATAAGGTTTTATTTGGCTATTCTCGAAGGATATATTTTGTATAATAAGTAATTTTTAATTGAAAAGACTTAACAAGTCTTTTTAATCAATTTTGTAATGAAATAGATGTTCATTTGATTATATATTTTTTTAACTATGTTCTACTAAGAAACTCCTTTCCGTTTGCACTGCCTGTTGAGTGGAGGAACTTAACGCCGTGCTTTGTCTTGTTACCAGACCGTAATGAAAATATTTAATATATCTTTTCCTTGAGTGGGATGGATATCATAACGCCTGCACCACGACAGGCCTCAAAATAAAATTGTAAATATTTAATCGGCTTCCCTTTCTTACTCGATAAAATGTTATTTAAGTGTCTAGGACACTTAAATAACATTTTATCTATTTACATCTCGATCAAATGTAACATTTTTAACTCCTGTGTGCAAAACAAATGATTGTAGAATTTTTTTCATAATAGGTTGCGACAAATACAATAGTGTGCTGTGACATTGACATATTTCATAGAGGTTTCAATATATTTATTTGTGTTTGAAGAAAAAGTTTTCCGTTTTGGTGATTATTTTATAAATATATTTCACTTACACATTTGTTTATCGCTTATTGCTATTAATTAGTTTATAAATTTCTGTCATCAAGCGTATTATAATGCTGAATGTTTTCCGAATCTACAATAAAAAAAAATAGATAAATAAATGATTGTGCCAAATATCCAGTAAGAATGTTTTACCAAATGTTTTAAGCGAGGTTTGAACACAGCCATCGCATACACACATCAATCAGTACTATAACATTGTTAATAAAACTGACACAAAATGAATTATAAAAACGTTATGTAACCTTAACTATAAACTATAATGAGACTCAAAATTATCATATTTTAAACTTTCATTATTTATTCAACACATCATAATCGTATATTAAAAATTCAAGCTTATCCGCAGTACAGTGGGCGTGTGTACACAAGTGTTCATAATTGCTCTATTTATAGACAGTCAAACTGATTGAAGTCCACGTGGCAGTGTATGCTGAAAGCATAAGTTCTGAGTCAAACTTTATTTATATATCACGTAATATTATATAAGAAATGTTCATTATCCACACATGTGAGATGTATAAATTATATGACGTTTAAAAAGTTAAGCTTGTAACTTTTTATTTTTGATGAAATTATTTGAGTTTCACTTAGAATTTGATTTTAAATGTGACTTAGAATTTGAGTGCGACTTTATGTTGCATTCATTCGGAGTATTTTTCTAAATGCCTACAACAACAAGAAATCGAAAGCCTGTCGTCGTGACTTATAAACGTGTAACTGTAAACGTAACAGGTTGCAGGTTCGTTCCTCACTGGAGAATATGAAATATTTAATATTTTCATTTCTTCGCTCTAGTAACAAGGCAAATCGCAGCCTTAAGTTTCACCACTTCATATCTGTACAGTACTTCAAATTTGCCGTATAGTTGGCCGCCGTATATCCTCTGTCTACTCTGCCGTGTTGCCTGTGGAATGAAAACACTTATTAAATGTAATACTAAATTAACTGACATATATCAGTAAATTTAATAAGTGTTTTCATTCCACAGTAAACCGAAACGATGTTTAAGATTTCTACTTTTGCTAATTTCAAGTATCACTAATTATGGATGAAATATTTGTTTTACTACAATCCGTATTATCCATATATTTATATCGAATTTATTTATAGAACTGTTAAAGTTTGTTATACAATGATTATCTCTTTAAATATAGCGTATTTTCCCTTTTTTCGAAGTAAACGACTTGAAATTGAATTAATTTATAATATAAAATAATTTATAATATAAAATAATATTACAAGCCCTTTTTTCTGATTATTATTAGGATACATCTAAAAGTTTACTACAATATTTAAATAGTTATCTGATATAACTTACTGATCCGAAATAAAGCTCTTATTCGTCAGAATTAGACAGAGTTGTACGTTGGGATTTGCGTCATACTAACTATTAACTTCATCACTCAGTGACGTTGAGTCCTGACGCTTAAACTTAGAAATAGTTCCATACAATATATTGAAATGAACTGAATACATTTGAATTTAAACAAGGCAACATATGCAGCTTCTTTATCTGTAATAGTTTATTTAGTCATGAATTATCTCTTGGTTTCATGTCTAACTAAAAGTTAGTAAATATCTGTCTATATTTAAAATATATATATAACTAAATTTTCAATGTTCGATGCTCGATAATTGAGCAGTAATCTATTGATAAACACTGTTGAGTGTCTTCTCTCTACTTACCTAGCTATACGGGAAATAGAGATAAGCTCTATTTAATCTGTACTATTTATATAGCTATATGATTGTTTTTAACAAATTGATAACAAATAAAATTTTTTTAACTCAAAAACTAAAAGTTAACATATATATAAATTATGTATTTAACGACGGAGAACAACAATCTTTTAAAAATTGAACCTATGTATTTTTTTCCATTTTAAAACTATTAGGGTGTAGGATAATTGCACTTTTATTACTTTATAAACTTATTTTGAAATTATAAGCTTTATTCACTTAAAATTATTGATACCTGCAAAAAATATATAAAATTATTTTGTACATATCTAACAGTTCGAGTTCGTGGACATGCACTATGGCACAGACGGCGGGGACGAGACCAATCCGGCGCTATTGCGGCACTATCTCGATGAAATACGTTGTTGCAACGTCACATCGAAAGCTGGATATTTTCTGGTATTTCTTTTTATTCTATTTTCTGTTTTAAATAAACCATTATGGCTATTCTATTTGGTTATATTGCGTTTGAATTTTGTGGAAATTATTGTACGTTTTATCTGCTTTTATGTTTATAATTTATAAGAATTTATTATTTTGTTAGCTTCACGCTTGCACTTATACTGGGTAGGCCTAGTGAACCCAGTGGGAAAATACTCCGTTCCCATTGAGACATTTAGGTTCTCGATTTTCCGCCGAATATTGCATGTTGAGTAAAAACCGCGCTTGATCTCGTTACCAGAAAAAAGTGAAAAAAAATAAATATTTCATTTTCTCGAGTGGGAATCGAACTCACAGTAGTCGCGTTTACAATTGTAGGGTATTAGGGTGTAGGATATTTGTAGGGTAAGGCTCCAAACAGGACAGAAATATATTTATACTGATGTAAATATTTTATGGCGTACAAAATACATTAAATATATTAAAATCATTACGATTACTTACCTGCTATTGATATACAATTAAAAGTGAAAACAAAGGTAGTCTAATTATATTCTAGTACTAGTTATTCAACTGACTTAAAAAATAAATGTCGTGAGAGATAAAATTTTGAATGATAGAATTTTAAATTGACAGATATCGTATTTAAACAGTACAGATTCAACGATTCCACATTGACGTCAATCGATTATAATTTCTTTATAAGTATATTACAACTCTCATTAAAAATAATTAGGGAACATTTTCACAAATAAAGTTAAAAAAGCATAATTATTGAAATTGTATATCCAATTACAATACAATTGGGTCCATTACATAATAAGTTCTTTGTTACGGGTTTGATCGCTTACTCTTTAAAAGTCCCTATTAATGTTTGTTTAATTTTGTTGTATAAAAACACAAAATGTTCCACAATTATTTTCCTTTCGATATAATAGAAGGTATTTTTGTTTTATTTTTATATATTTGGTTTGCTATTATTTAAAAATGTTATTTAATTAATTTTGGAAAGGTCAGGTTCATGGCTTGAGGTCATCGCGGCGTAAGAAACCATCTGATCACAAGCGGTTGCAGGTTCAATGACTTTTTGGAGATTTTAAGTTGTTGATTAAAAAAAATAAAAAAAATCATTTTCATAGAGGGCTCTGAAACTATTTTTTTTTGTATTTTCATTTCTTTGTTTTGATAACGAGGTAATCGCGTGACGTTGAGTTTCGTCACGAGGAACGGACTGATTTTAATTAAAAAGACTGACTTAATACTAGGAAACCTGGGAAAGGTTTCATCTACCTTCTTTACTATGAGCAGAATACAGCGTGAGGCTACAAAAGTATTTTCTTTCTTTACAATTTCTGTATATATATCATTGTTCTATAGCAAGGAAAAGCGTTAAGATGTTGTATTGCATTTACATAATCAATACTTTTAATTTACCTTTAACGTATTTTTCATATAAATCCACTTGCTTATCAAGTTTGACCTTCATATTTTAAGTTGACAGTGCTCGATGCCGGGCATTAAATTAAATGTTTGTTTAGTGTTTCATCGGTGGCGAGGCGTCCGGCTATCAGCCAGTCTTACCTTTCAAGATCAACGCAGACACATTTGAAATGTTGGTTAAATCAGACTCGGCGCAAACTAAGCTCATACGGACATGTTATAAAATGAACGACGATGGTACTTATCATTTAGATGGCGAAGAAAAGTGGTATGTACATTACTTGTTAACGTGTTATAATTGTTCTTTAGAAACCCTTGTACTTCCTTGCCACTACAAACATAGGACTGTTAATTGGAAAGTTTGTTAGAAAATTTTCTTTTCTTTGCTCTAATAACAAGGCAAACCGCGGCTTTGAGTTCCACCATTCAACATTCAATGCCTCAAACTGAAGAACAGAACGGAGTGTCTTAACAGTAGTTTCTCAAGTTCCCTCTGCCTCTCCTGCCATGTGATCGCACAACAGCGTTAAGCTAAAAAAAATCTTTGTATCCCGTATATAGAAGGATATACAGATAGAATCTAGTTTCTCAATCAGTTTGACACATTGCGCGTTGACTGTTTATTCTCGGTTGATCTTCGAAAAAATTTTATTGATGATACTTGAGGAAAATTCACGTTAAAAGCTTGAGGACTCTCCGTAGATAGTGGGCTTGGGGAAAGAGCTACGCAAAGACCGTAGCGTTTAGCACTACGTTTTTTTACGGCTACCCTGCTTAAAATAAAGCGTTAAGCAAAAAAAGGAGATGTATCTATATGAGAACCTAGTGTTAAAACACTCCGACTTGTTCTACACTTTCCGTCGAGCTCAACGTCGCGCTTTGCCTTGTTACAAAGAGCGAAGAAATAAAAATATGAAATATTTATAATTTTAAAATATTAAATATTTCATTTCCTCGAATGGAGATTGAACCCACAACCTGTCGCGTTTCATCACACTCTTGTGCCTTTGCGCCACGTCAGGCCTCAACAGCAATGCTATATTCATATTGAATCTCTCACTGTGTTAAGAAGTTCCAAATACATATATTGTTAATGAACGCGTTAATTATACAAATGAATTCGAGCACAGCTTTACATTTTGATTAGTTTGTGTGATATTCTAACGGTAATGCTAACTAATGTTTCAGTGCACTAAATCTAATACGAGAAAATATATGCCTACATGTAGTTCACTTAGAAGTAAATTTTATTTTGTCATTAACCTTCTTATAGAAGTTACGAACAAAATTGGGAAAATTGTTTTTTTTTTAACTAACTCTCTTGCTTCGACCTTCGGATATAAATTTCGATTACGTCTTGAAGAATTGTTTTTTAAAACATTAAAATATTACTCTCGAGTAGTACTTTAATCTATGTCCATATCTATAACATATCATAATGTTCATAGAATGAAGAAGTAAACAGAATTTCCCTAAGGTTAAATAAGACGCCTTATCAATGTCAAAAAAAATTCGTACTATAACCATTACTGTCAAATTATTTATATTTTTCGTAGCAGCAATTCTAATTCCAGAGGGTCGCTATTTGTCACTGTAATTAAGGAAAGTGATATTAATCGTGGAATATGAAGAGCATTCTTTTGTTTTGTATTACGTTTTGTTTCCGAAAGTGCTTTACTTGAAATACAAACCTTGGCAAAAACTTTAGTCGCCATATTTTCAGGAAAATATTAGTCTTTAAATGAACTAAGAAAATAAAGGCAAACATTTAAATCCATGAAAACCTAACTTTTCACTCATTTGAAAAACAAGGTGGTGTAATAGAACACTTAGAAACGGTTTTTTTAAAATAAATATTGCTTTACATACAAGCTTAACATTTTCTTTAGCTGGTAAAACGAAAACCGATGGGGCAAGATTACCTGCGCTATTCAATATATTCTGACCCGTACCTCGCCTCAATGCTTATGTAGGTACGTAAAACGTTATCACGAATTGGATCAAGAACTATTTGTGACCCAACGACGCGACCTGAAATATTTTATTTCATATTTGATATTTATCTTTTCCATATTTTTGGGTTCAATCATGTGGAATAATAAAAAGATTCTGTTTTAGGGTCTTTTTTTATATTATTCGTTTTCGACATTACAAGGTCTTATGAATGTAAATTTTATATATATAAAATAATAATTTTATATATATACAATATTTTAATTTTATTAATATTTATTTTTATAATGTACTAACGATATATTTTATGACTTCATTTTTAAAATGGGTTCAAAAAACATTTATTTAATACATAATAACCATACATATATTATAAATACGAAGGTTATAAGTATGTTTCCCACTTGGGAGTGAATTTATATTACTCTGTTGCGCAAGACTAAACGTTAATTTTTGAGATTTAACAAGTAATGTCCTAAATTTAGATAAAAAACGGAGTCTTTGAATCGAAAAACAAAAACCTTTATAATTTCGTTCGAGCAATATTATAGTGATAGAGAAGAGAAAAATTGTATTTAAACTATAATTAAAATAAATTAAAGCTTCTTGTTTACTTTTAATCAGGTATAGTGATTTACTGGAAAGGGAAGAACAGCGAAAACGGCTATCGACAGTTCAGAAAGTTTTCAATACGTTGGCCCTTGAAGCGTTGGAAGGCGGTGCTAGCGTTGGTGAATTATTACGAAGCCCCGTGGAAATACAATGTGAAACAGCACTTGGTAAGTTAATATTTAAAAATACAAGCTTTCAGACTCAAGCTTGGTTTCTGTGGCCAAATGAAAATGAATAACAATTACATACTCATATGACATATTTTAAGTAGCGTAAATAGAAACATCGAAACAAGTAACGTGATATAAATACACCCTATTATACTTTCTTAACAAAGAAATTACTTAACATAAAAATTGTGTATTAATTCAACCAGGTACCCCTGAACTTAGACCGTTTTGCCAATTAAACTCTCAAGCTTAATATCAAAATGGATGTTTAGATTATGATTTTTTACTTTATTTAATTTTATTTTACAATTTAATGCCTTATATTCACAAAAACCTTTCTACTTAAAAGTAATGGAAGTGTAACCTGTGACTTGTCGACGAATATTAATATGTTATAATTAATATAGTTTTTATAATAATGAGGGTTAATGACATTTTTATATTAAAACAAAGTCTAAACTGATTAAAGAAGCTGTACTTGAAATTTACGCTGACAATTTGCATGAGCTGGGAATCAAAGTCGTGACTCTCAAAACATTAAATACCAACTATACACATACACTTTGCTATAAAAATTATTTAACAAAGTCTACAACTGTAAGTATTGAAATAATAAAGAAATCTTCGGCGCATTTTAATCATAAAAATATTCCAATAGTTAACCCAATTTTCCGGAAACGACTTTTCTTGCATTGAAATATCGCTACGCTCATTGCGTCACTTGTTGATTGCCTCGAATAAAACAAAAATAAACTTGCACCTTATAAGCTGTTTCAATATTTTATTGATATTAATGGTTGCATATCAAAATATGCAACCATTAATATCGATAGTACAAATTCTATCTTTCCTTTTATTTAGTTAGTGTAATAGTTATCAAGCAAGAGCGTAATAGTTATCTTACTGTAAGCGACTATTGTGGGTACGGTTTCCATTTGAGGGAAATTGAAAAGTGGTATTCTAATTTTATATGACTTTTCTGCCTTTACAAAGTTAACAAACTATTTTTTTTTTAAATAAACTCAAACTTCCAACTTTCAAAGTCATAAAAATATTATCTTAGTAAAAACAAGATTTGTGACATAATTTTAATAGTTAACTATATCCAATACCAACCATAATATTTTGAAATACGTTTGATTTACATCACATTGTTTTGACAGCTACCCGTGTCCGCCCTTTGATACATTATTAATACCATACATTCTAGCGTCGAGGTGTTTCATTCAAATAATCTGAAAGGTATAACACTGAAGGTGAATTTATACAGAACTCGTATGTAGGTAACACGGAACAATGCAATATTGTATGTTCTGGGAGAATTTCTCGTTCGTGACTTTATCTAAACTACGCTAAATCGATAGTATGAATAGTTGCACACTATAAATTGTCCTTTTTTGTAAGAAATAGGAAAGTATATTTGATATTAAATTTTGGGGTCATTTTTATTTGAAAAGTTCATGTTACATAGCCACAGTAAAACAAAATCTATTTTTAATTATCTATTTATGAAGTAGGCACATAATAATAAAGCAAAGCCTAGAATGATAATAAATATATGTAATATGATAACATAAAATCAAAATTTCTATACACTTTATCAACAAAAATGGGAAATGCTACTCGAGCGAAATCACGAGTAAGGC
>DWMZ01003070.1:0-13230 GCA_018249855.1 Eueides tales michaeli | reverse complement strand
TTAGATCGTCGGTAAGCCTGAGGGCTTCCTCATATTCTACTCTGCACTGGTCAAACCCATTGACTATTTCCTGCAGATTATTATTTTGTTCCAGTACTTCAGTATGTTCTAAGTATAGTTTTGACAACTGAAATAAGACATGTGTCTCTTAATCTAGTGTTTTTTTTCTTTGTTCTAAGTCTTCAGAGAATGGAAAAACAAACAAGTTCAATAATAATTTTCCATGTAGAAATCGAAGCTGCTACCGTCATAAAGTTATAAATGTTTTAAGCTGCGACAAGACGTCTGTGACTTTTCTTTTATTTTATGTGTAACAATTTTATTTACACACATTCATATGTCGGACAAAATATAGTACGACAAGGATAGCGTCATTTTGAATTTCTCGTCTCGAACCCGCGACCAAGGGCCTTTCCGAGATAACAAATAGTATAATAATCAATATTATAGATATATTAACGGCGCATAAGGAGGCACGTTTCATGGACTGTGATGTAAATGCATATGGACCGCAAGGAACTGCGTTACACCGAGCCGTATCGTTATTTATTATATTTTACGAGGATAATGTATAAAAAATGTAATTTTAGTGAATTCTGTTATCTTTTTTTCGCGTACTTTATAGAAATGTTGCTTAGTGGGACTTAAGGCTGCGATTTTATTAAGAAAGCATTTTTTGCCAATTGCTTCGATTCAGTAATAAGAACAATATAACGAAATATAGGTCTTTAAATGGTATAAACACAATTTATGACAAACATTTAAAATATTTTAACTAAATAAAAATTAATTGTACAACACGATATTCAATAGTATCTCCGCTAGAAATAGTTAGCAGGCCGTCGAATACCCCTTTTTTTATTTCAAGAGGGGGTAAACGAGCTGAAGGTTCACATGATGGTAAGCAGAACCTTCGTCTATGAACATCTACATCCTGAGGTTGTAGATGCGTTGCCAGCTTTTAGGGTGAAAGTGTCTGCATATATACACGACGCTCGAAAGCACTTATGTCGTAGCACTCGGGGAACACCTCAGGAGAAAGATCATTCCACAGCCTACACGTACGTGGGAAGAATGATCTTGATGTGCGCACGTTGGATGTCAAAAATGCATCTAGATGGTGCGGATGGTATACCTGTACCTGAGGCGGGAGGCTCGATGGTAAAAAGAGGATGGTGGCACTAGGTCGAATTATCATGGGATCACTCCCCATAGTAGAGACGGTAAAACACCGAGAGAGAACCAACGTTTCTCCGTAAACTTAAGGGTTATAACCGGATGTTAATTTGGGATCATCGACAATTCGAAAAGATATTAACCTGGCCAGTATAAAAGATATCGGCCTTGCTGTCATCAACATAACAATGAATGGTGCTAGTATGCAACATATCATAGATATGCAAAATAAACAGTGTGGGCGATAGTACCGAACCTTGGGGTTCTTCAGCATTAATGGACTTGGTTTCCGAGCATACACCGTCAATAACAACCTTTATGCTACGTCCATCGAGGATACTGTTTACCCAGTTGCATAATCCCCGAGGAAGTCCATATGGCAACTTAGATAAAAGAGCTTTATGCCAAGCTCGATCAAAGGTCTTTGCGATGTCTAGGCTGACATCCAAAACTTCCCCCGTAATTTCAATTACAGTTGACTAGCGGTGAGTTAGTTACGCCAAAAGGTCACCAGCGCTACCGCCGTAAAGCCGTATTGTCGGTCACTAATAAACTGGTTTTCCTCAAGATAATGAAGGAGCTAGGTGCTTATCACGCGCTCGATCGCTTTGGATAGTAAGGAGGTGATTGCAATAGGTAGCTGGATGGGGATAGGGTGCACTGAAGCTACTTTCCACGAAGATGGACAAATCCAGTGGTATAGGAAAAAGAGAATAAGCGCATTAATACCGAGATTAATTCAGGAGCACACGTCTTAAGAAAGATAGCAGGTATACCATCGGACCCACTTTTCTGGCCTTGGCCTTCCTGACGTCAAGTGATCTTGGAGCACGTCGTACGACATTTTGATTGAACGAATCGAACGTTACGCATAGTGTGCTCGCACTTAATCAAAGATTTTTTCCAAGTTATCAAGAGTTGAATTCGAGGCGAACAGAGTACACGAAATATCAGCTATAAAATTTACATTTTTACAAACGTGCTGTCTACCGCCGCGTATTGTCGACGCTATTACCATTCTAATTGTAGATTGTATCGTTGACATATGTTTAGTATTTTAACACTTAGGTATGAATTTTTTGCCTGAAATATTTGTTGTTTATGAAAGTGAAATTTTGTATAAAGTTAACATTTTAATTGACTAACTAAATTTCTAAATGGCTAACTAGCCTTTTAGAAATTTAGTTAGTTTAGCCTGTACTTGACAGGTTGGCAGGAGGCTATCGTAACAAAAGCTTGGATTTGGATCAAGAGACACGGAATGCAAGAGCACGCATCCTCAGTTGTAAGCGCGATATCAATTCCTTTAAGCATGCTGTATTTCATATATTTCACTATTGAGTAAAGTAAATTGTAAAAAATATTTTCAAGAAAGAAAAGAGAACTTTATATATAAAAAAATAAATTCTTTACATTTATTTTATGCCTTTTCTCGCTTTGCAGAATAGACATAGAGAATGAAAAGGAATTCCATTTTTGAGATCCGCCGCCTAACCGAGTAACAACATGTCAAGCTGGTCAAATTTGGCGCAACTGTTTAACTGACTAGACTGACCGTTTGGATGTTTGACTCACAAGAACAAGTAACCTTTTAACGATGTCTTGAATACGAGAAAGACTGCATAGTCTCATATCTACCAAAAATACCTTACGACTAATACTACCTCTATAAGCTCTACCTTTGCTCTTTGTAAGTAAAGAGTTCAAGACTGATTGGTGTAGGGGTTCTAAGGCTTTGTTTCAAAAGCCTAAGTTTTAGATTATTTCCAATGTCTATTTTTTTCTTAATATATATGATATTTTCATTGATGTATTGAGATACAATTAGTTATATTAGACCATTTTTACTATTTTTAAAGTGTTATTGCACACTTAGGAAAGATTTCGACGGAGCTTGGTGAGGACGGATGGCTTAGTGGTCAGAGCGCTTGAACGGTTTTCAAGAGGCGCAGGTTCAAATCCTGCTTCGTCCAAATTTTTATACGTTTTTAAATTTAGTATTATATTAGACCATTTTATAAATATCTTTTTAAATGTAAGTCTTAACAAATTTATAGGAACTTGAGACTTTTGGATTGCCATTGCAGGACATTTATTAAGCCAATTTGTGATTTAATAAAATAATTAACTTAGTAAACAAAAATAGCTTTGTTAAATGAAAGAACACAACTTAGATAAATACAATAAAATGTTTTAGACCGTTTTAGATTTTAGACCGTTTTAGATTCATGCAAAGTCACCGTTGAAAAAAATATTTCAATAATCTTTTACAAGTTACATTTATTTTATTTTTTTTGAGTTACAAAAGTTAAAGAGTTACATTTAGTGTAAATGTAAAACAATATAATAATGCAAAAATGTGCAACAACATATTGTAATAAAATTGAGAGGAAAAATTTAAAAGCTTTAAGTAGAACAATGTCGCTATTAAATCCAAAATAAAAGTAAATTCTCGTATAAAATTTCATATTTTAGTCCAAAAATATAAGTTTTATAGTGAGTGCAGATAGAGATTGTTACCAGAACAAGTTTGTCGGTTTTCAGAATTTCGTGTAATTTTATGACTGAAATATTTTTGTCCTTTTTTGTTACCTGTTTTACTTTTTTCAGTGTAACACAATAGGCAACAAGATAGACTAGTGTGGAAACACTGCTTTAATTCACCGAAATTTGAGGTAATGCGTGGCGTAATTAAACTCTGCACTTTGTCTTAACAGAGAAGATAAATAAAAATTATTAATTTCCCTCGTATCGAATCAAACCCGCAACCACCGAGTTAACAGGCACTATTATAATATTTCTTCTTCTTCTTATATAGTGATGCGAGATGTAAATTTATAGACGTGACAACAATAATATAAAATCTAGGTCAGCTTTTTGTCAAAATAACGAAAACTCAAAACTTGGCGTAATTGAATTCAAATTTTTGGCTTTTCAAATGCTTTTAACCTTTAACTGACAATAGTGGTTCACAAAACACGGAGGCGGTTACTTGTAACTGCTTGCGGCTTTACTATAATACTGTAGAATGTTTTTATTCATTCTGAAATAACAATTATATACGAAAAATGTTTTTAAGCAAGATTTCTTTGTATATTACGAAATAGTGATAATTTTTTTCTCATTACATTATGTTTTTATTAAATATTGTTTGTGCAAAAGAAGTAACTGCAATTTGCTTTACTTAGTTTAGTTTTTAAAAAATACTCTTTGAAAGACTGGAGATGCTTGTGGTGCAGTAGCACAGAGATTTAATTCTACACACCATTCTTATGGGTTCCATTTCCATTTAAGAGAATTATATTTTAATCATTTTGGTTTTACCTTTCTAAAAGTAAAACACACCGTAATATGCAGGCAGGCGGAAACTAAAGTAGTTATTTAACAAGTTCTTAAAGACAACTTAAAATTGTTTTTATTATGAAGACCAAATATTTTTTTACTTCCTCGCATATGATATATTAGATGTAATTTGTTTATGTAAGTCACATGCATATTTTTTTATATAAGAGAAATAATATTATTGCAGGTGAACATAAGACTTATTGTTGGCATGAAGTTTGCAATTGGTATAGATTTGATTTCTGCCTTTTCATTTCAACTTATTTAAAAAGGCCGTGGTAATACAGTGTGATAGTGTCCTATGTATAGAAGATGCCATGACATTATTTTTTCTATTTTTTGTGCAGTATAAAACATGAGGAAAAGAAACAAACAACTATACGATATAAAACAGCATATTTATAGTTTTAAGTAAAATTTTAATTTAACTTGCTTCAAAAAAATTGAAAAAAAAATATTTTTAAATATATTTCAAGATTTAACTGAATCGTGACATGAATTTTATCTATTCAGCTCAGTTAGTTCGGCAACTTAATGGATATTTAATTTTATTCCAATGAATGAAGCACTTAAGTATATAAAATCAGTACTCATAATAATATTATAGGATAAAAGTGTAATGAGTTTACAAGTTTTTATTTATATGAGAGTGCTATTGCATTTGAAATTTAGTAAGCTTAGTTTTATCTACTTCCCAGTATCCGTTCAATTCCAACAAAATAAATTATTATTGAATTTAATTTAAAATTGCCACCGCGACAGAAACATGAACTTTTGTATAATTACCATACCACATGAGTATTAAAAATCAAAATACATCTGACTGGAGAAAGAGCCGAAAAGTGTTCAAAAGGTTTCTGAACTAAGAAAGGAACCCAAGTTGTTTAATTTGTCTTGATGAGTGGTTTCGTGCTAAAAAATATTTAGAATCTATTTAGTAACTTCAGATCTATAAGACATAGACAAATAGTTTTTGGACCCGTTGTCTTGCCAAGCTCTTTGGTGTTAAAAGATACTGAAAATCTAAATTTTGAAATAAGCCAAAAAAATGACATAATGACATAATAATAGAAATAAAAAAATTGAGAGAAAAGAAAAAGAATTTTAGAAGATACAATGTAAAATAATATTAAGGCATTTGTAACAAGCTTTTTTTTAAATAAATCCAACTGAAACTCTCAATATTTCAAAACCTGATAATTAAACCTATTTTTGTTATCTTTAAGCAAACAAGCCACCACTGTACCTAAAGGATATTTGTAAAAACCTATACAAACAAATCAATTTACTAAACTATCATTACAAATATTTACTGAACGTTTCGGTAGGGTGTTAATGAACTTTACTCGTTACAGTTTAAATCCACTTTCAACGTCTTAAAGGGTGTTCGGTAAGACACGTTTACTTTCATCATAAAAGTTAACTTGTTAATAACAAGCTATGACGCTAGTAAAATGGTGTTTGTCCAATAAAGTAAGAAAGTCTCTTAGAATATTATTAATAATTATTTTTTATAATAATTTCTATAGACCATTGTGGCGCAATGGCATAATCGTGTGACTGTAAACGAGATAGGTTGTGGTTTCGACCCCCACACGACGAATTGAAATATTTAATGTTTTCAATTTAAATATTAAATACTTTTCGACTTTTTTACTATGATTACAAGGCAAAACGGGAATATTAAATACTTTTTTACTATGATTACAAGGCAAAACGGGACGTTGAGTTCCGTCACTCAACACGCACGCAAAGAAGGTAACGGACCGGAGTGTCTTGACACTAGGTTCCCAAATTCCCTCTGCGTGAATCTGAGAGCAATAACTTCTACGCTTGCAATGAGACGCTGTATGACAGTTTCTACCCTTATTTTTTGTTAACTATTTAATATTAGGTTAAAAATACATATTAATGTAAAGTTGTTGATATTCTTTTTGAGTTTCTATTTAAGCTTTCAAGTAAGTTAAATTTGTCTAATCACACTTTTCTTACATAATAATAATTTTCTATATAGTGAGTAATATAGTTTCATCAAAGGCAAGTCAATTACGAATGCAGGTGTTGCATTTCTAAATCACATTTATAACGCATGATTACAAAATATGTGTGTGTGTGAGTGTTTTGTGGTATATTAAAAGCCATTGATAGTTTCGACCATCGAACTTTATTAATAAAGCTATGTTACTATGATACGTAATATGTGGATCTGATCTCGTTGTGTATTAAAATTAGAGAGATAATATATTTAAAGTTCAATATTCTGCTTAACTTTTTGTGAGAGTGAGCGTTCCACAAGGATTTTTTTTGGTCCCCTTTTATTTGAGTTTATTTATGATATATTTTTATTAATATTGTAAATGTTTGTAACTGTTTGTAAATGACACTTCCTTACACTACAAAGTTTAACTACATCAGCTACAGCTGTGAATATGTAAATATATTATGAATTATAAACTTCAGGGAAGGCTTTAATTAAGAGATGGTAGTATGGCGCAATTATAAAAAAAACGCATTTTGATTTTTATTTTATTAATTTTGTATAAATCGTTTGATTGTAATCACGATACGGTCTGGGTTTGATTTCCACTATGACTACCCTCTTATAAACAGGATTAATCTATTACATATTGAATACAGACAGTGGTACTGATATAAAAAAATATATATTTTTTCATTATTATCTTATTACATTCAATAAAAGTTGCCGTTGATTTTTACGACAAGTAATAGGTAAACGTTAGAATCATATTTTATTTCACTTCATTACGATTTATTCTATATATTTAATTCATAGGAAAACAGAGCGTTAGGAACCATTAGGCTTGATTCTTTATACACGTACCTACGTTACTTTATAAACCGTGAAGGGGGTAAAATCCCACAAGGATTCCGTTTTTTATTTTGAGATACGGAACCTTAAGCAAATTTTATTCAAATTTAAGCTCCAAATTGCGGTGTACGATAGACGCAATGTCAACGAAGACAGTATATATAAATTATGTAGTCGTAACAAGCCCTAAGGTTGTCTAATTGGGTAAGGTTACATTTATACTTAGCTACGGCATAGGCAGTCTAGGACTGCATGTGATTATTTAATACTTTGACTAAAACTGTTTGTTAAATACTATGTCCTTTATATTTTGCCTCATTATCTGTACTTTTTTTGGAGAAAACCAGCGTTGAGGTATTCCGTTTATAATTTTTCTACTTTTATTAGTAATGACGTATACGAGCATTGCGTTTGGTTGCGGAGCTTAACGCCGGGCCTTGTCCAACCGACCATTGTTTAATATGTATGCCAGATCTAACATTTCTTAACTTTCCCAAGAAAATTACATCTATCGTACCAAGCCAGACTTTATCAATTTTTATTTTCATTTCTTCACAGCACAACATTCAGTTCCGCTACTCAACACGCAATGCCTTTAATTAAGCGGAAAATGAGAAACGCGACGGAGTCTTGACAGTAGGTTCCCGAGTTTCCTCTGCCTACTCTGCCGTGTGCAGAATACAGCAAAAAGCTAAATGAAAAAGTGGCTATAGTACGCGCGTTAAAAAAAAAGTTAATTTATCTACACATTTCTAACCAACAACAGCAATTTAATCGTTTAAACAAAATATGAACTAAACAAAGAGATAAGAGACAACACAGGGTAAAAACGACGTTCTAACATAGACGAACGAGACGCTATGCATAATATATAATTTTAATTCTTTTTCCAAAATAGATCCTTCTTGTATTCTATTTCGTACATATTTCACTTGAAATGCCATTCGTGCTATCTTACATGTATTAAAGAGAAACTTTGCTTTATGTTGATTTGAGGACTGTCGTGGCGCAAGGGTACAAGCGTGCGACTACGAAAACCCGACGGTTGTGGGGTCAATCTCCACTCGAAGAAATGTAGTATTTAATGTTTTTTTTTTAGCTTCACGCTGTATCCCGCACAAGGCAGGGTAGGCAGAGGGAACCTGGGAACCTAGTGTCAAGACACTCCGTTCCACTTCCGTTCCCCACTTTCCGCCGATTTTTGAGGCATTGCGTGTTGAGTGGCGGAACTCAACGCCGCGCTTTTGCCTTAATACCAGAGCGAAGAAATGAAAACATTAAATATTTAAATTGAAAATATTAAATATTTCATTTCCTCGACTGGGGATCGAACCCAGAACCTGTCGGTTACGATTTAATTCTTTCTAATAATAAGGCAAAATGTTATACGTAAACGTAGCGTAGTAGAAAGCAGTTAATTTTAAAGTAAAATAAATTAATTAAATATACAGCCAACAGAAATTCAAATTAACAACGATAGATAAACACCGTTTCACTATATTTTATCTCCGCCTGCCTACCTTTTGCAAAGTGAAAAGAGTAGACGTCGTATTGTAGACAGTATGCTCGAAAGTTGCTTGTTCGATTCTTACTTAGGGGAAATATTGTTTTTTAATTCCTCATTCTAGTTACAAAGCAAAGCCCAGCGCTGAATTCTGGAACTCTTCAAATTCAGCAGAAAATGGGTAACGGAACAGAGTGTTTTAACACTATATTTCCAAGTTTTCTCTATTTACTCAGAAATGAGTATCATTAAAATGATTCTGATGAACGAAACCTAATCGGAAACTGTTTTTCCTCAGTATATATTGCTTTATACTCGTATAATGTCTATTTTTTTGGTTTAAACATTAAATTAATAACAGATTTGATCTCAAATTCGCACTATAAAAGCGATCTGCAAAAATCAAAATACAAGAGGTATTTTCATATCATTTAACTTCAGAACGCTTTGTTTTTTCATTCAATTGAAAAATTTAAATAGTAGCTTAGTATAACTAAAAATGATATTTAAAAAAAAATCTGTGATTTGAAACATTTTATTAATAACAAATTTGATCAGATATTCAAACAATGAAAACGATCTATAATATTCAGAGTAAATCTTTATCATTTAACTTCATAATGCTTTGTTTCAATTCAATTGAAAAATTGAAATAACGTAGTCCCATTCAAAGTTACATACCGGACAATATGAGCCGTAATGACAAAAGAATTGAGCCATAGAAACAAATTGTGGGTAAAATGACGGATTTATTTTAAAATTTGTGTTATTTTACTACGTATGGGGTAAATTTATAAAGGAAAAGTATAACTGAATTTTGTTGAAGTTTTTAGAGTCTCTTATCTTACTGGTATTAAAGGTAAATACTCTACTCTAATAATAAGACACAAAAGTATGCATCTTAACTATTTAGAAATTTAAATCAATCAAGATAAAAGCACGAGTTTTTTTTTTTATGGATAAGACACGGCAAACGAGCGTACGGGTCACCTGATGGTAAGTGATCACCGCCGCCCACGGCCCCGTGTAACACCAAAAGAGTTACAGGAGCGTTGCCGGTCTTTAAGATGGATGGGCACCGGGGCCCGGCATTACCCAATGCGAAACGCAGTGACCAAGGTCACTTAACGCCAGTTTTAAATGCCGGGGGTGGTAACAATCCGGTCGAGTCTGCCCATGCGTGTTGTCAATGCTGACAACGTGACTCTTCCACTCGTACTTTAGTCGCCTCTTACGACACCATCAGTACCAAGGTGATCCTATTCTAAGCCGGGATCACACGGCTAAATTAGTTCCCTGCGTTTCTAAAATAGGCAAAAATTGTAAAGCAGAGTATTACGACCTCCATTTTTTTCTAATTCGTTCAAATATGCGTAAGATATATTAAGTAGGAAAATTTTAGCTCAAAATTTAATAGTCCATACTTGACAAGTTGGCAAGAGGTTATCATATCAAAGGCTTGGATTTGGATCAATAGATACGGAATGCAAGAGCAAGCATCCTCAATTGTAAGCGCGACATCAATTCCTTTAAGCATGCTATAACACATAACGTATTCTCATCCTCTGTCACATTCATACATTTTACTATTTTGGAAAGTAAATTGGCCAAAACAAATATAAAAATGATTTTTTTCGAGAAAGAAGAGAGAAATTTGTGAATTAAAAATTTAAATATTTATATTTATTTTTCAGGCTTTGCAGGATAGGAAAAGGGACTTGATTAAAACTAATTCCATTTTTGGGATCCACCGCCTTGAGCAACAAGGTGTCAAGATGGTCAAATTTGACACACCCGTTTGACCTAATAGACTGACAATTTGGATGTTTGATTCACAAGATTAAGTAACATTTTTAACGCAACCTTAAACACTGGAAAGACGGCATAGCTTCATACCTAGCAAACCTACCTTACGTATAAAACTACCTCTACAGACTCTAACTGTCTTACGTGTAAAAGAAAAGGTGGAGTTCAAGACTGGGAGTTATAGAGGCGTTAAGCATATGATCGACTTCAAGCAAAAGGCTATGTCGCAAAAAACATAAGTTTTTGCTTATTTCCAATGTCTGTGTTTTATATTTTCAATAATGTATTGAGATACGAATTTTATATGTGTATATATTTTTAAATGTTAGCCTTAACAAAATTAAAGGCATTAGGGACTTTTGGATTGTGTCTGCGAGACTTTTATTAAAAAAAATTGTGTTTTAATAAAACAATTAACTTAGTAAGCCGAATTGGTTTTGGTAAGTGAAATAACACAGCTTAGATCATTTAAACGAACTACGGCACATTCGTTTATCTAAAGCCACTATTGAAACAAAATTATTTCAAAAATCTTTTAAAAGTTACATTTGCTTTATTTTTTTGAGTTACAAAGATTAAAGAGTTAAGTGCAAAAATGTGCAACAACATATTACAACAAAAACAATGTCGCTATTACATCCAAAACAAAAAGTAAATTCTCGTATAAAAAATTCTGTTTTAGTCCAAAAATATAAGTTTTACATTTTTGTCATTAAAGTGCAGATAGAGATTGTTTTATATTTGTTACGAGAACAAGTTTGTCGGTCTACAAAATTTCGTATAATTTTATGACTGAAATATTTTTAGTCTTTTTTTTGTACTCTGTTTTACTTTTTTCAGTGTAACAACAATAGGTATTAAAATCTTAGTGTTAAGACACTCATTTTTCCACCCAAGCTTGAGATACTGCGTGGCGTAACTCAACGCTACACTTTGTCTTATCATCGAGTTAACAGGTATTAATATAATATTTCTTCTTCTTTGCGAGATAGAAATTTATAGGCATAACAACAATAATATAGAATCTAGGTCAGCTATTTGTCAAAATAACGAAAATTCAAAACTTGACGTAATTGAATTCAAAATTTCAGCTTTTCAAATGCTTTTAACCTTTAACTGACAATAGTGGTTCACAAAACGTGAAGGCGGTTACTTGTGACTGCTTGCGGCTTTACTTTAACACTGTAGAATGTTTTTATTCATTCTAAAATAACAATTACGTACCAAAAATGTTATTAAGTGAGATTTCTTTGTGTATTATGAAATAGTTATATTTTTTTGTATTAAATTATGTTTTTGTTAAGTATTTTTACTTGGCTTAATGTTAAAAAAGTGTGTTTTAATTTTAAACGTCATAGATGTGGGTTCCATTTCCATTTGAAAGAATTATGTTTTAATCACTACTCTTTTACCGTTCTAAAACACTGTAACATGCATGCGGGTGGAAACGTACAGAAAACTTTAAGCTATTTTTATTTTGAAGGCCAATTAAACTTTTTAAAACATTTATTTTCTAGCGTACAATACGTTAGATATCATTTAGCTTGAAAATCACAGAATTTATTTTTATATGATAGACATAGCTGAATCATGAAATGAATTTTATCTATTCAGTTCAGTTAGTCTGGCAACTTAATGGATATTTAATTTTATTCCAATAAATGAAGCACTTATTTATATAAAATCAATACTCATAATAATAAAGTAAGGTAAAAATAAAACGAGTTTACAAGCCTATATTTAAGCGGTTGTGGTACAGCAGCACAAAGTCTCAGTGTAAGCTTGAGAGTTGTGAATTCTATTAGCACCAGAAAATATTAAATATTTTTAGTACCTCATTTTGGCAAGTAGACAAAGCGCGGTATTGATTTCCGCTACTTATAACGTATTGAAAGTTAGGCGGAAATTAGGTAAGCAGTGTTTTCCACTAATTTATTTTTATATATATTTATTAGAAGTTATTATAAAACATCATTATTAATAATATAAAAAGATAGTTTGTTATTTTAATGGAAAAATCATTTTACTAGCTTCAAAGCTTGTTATCAACAAGTTAACTTTTATGATGAAAATAAACGTGTCTTACAGAACACCCTTTAATATGTTGAAAGTGGATTTAAACTGTAACGAGTAAAGTTCATTAACTCTCTATCGAAACGTTCAGTAAATATTTGTGATGATACTTTGGTAAATTGATTAGATTTGTTTAGCTATTTACAAATATCCTTTAGGTAGAGTCGTAGTACTTGTTTTTTTAAATGTATATTCTGCTTTACGCACATATCAAGGTAAGCCAAGGGAACCTAGTATTTAAACACTCCTTTTCTTTCCCCACTTTCCGCCAAAATTGCCTCACTTTGCTAGTTGAGCGATGAAATGAAAATATTAAATATTTAATTTGAAAATAAAAAATATATTAAAAATAAGCACGAGATCCACCACCAAGACAAATTATATATATATATATATATATATATATATATATATATATATATATATATATATATATATATATATATATATATATATATATATATATATATATATATATATATATATATATATATATATA
>DWMZ01003069.1:0-13231 GCA_018249855.1 Eueides tales michaeli | reverse complement strand
ATATATATATATATATATATATATATATATATATATATATATATATATATATATATATATATATATATATATATATATATATATATATATATATATATATATATATATATATATATACATATACTTTTTAAATGAAAAGAATATCTGAGGTCATGGGTTCGATGCCCACTCCAAGTTAAGAAATATATAAAAAAAATATTGCCTCGTTCTTGTAACAAGGCAAAGCGCGGCGTTAAGCTTCGCCCGTCAACATACAAAATTTCTCAACACTAGGTTTCCATGTTCCCTATGCCTACCCTGGCATACGCGGGATACATTTGAAAGCTCCAAAAAAAAAAACCGGTATCCCGCAAAAATAATTGCAGTGCAGTGAAAACAAACACGAGGCATAAAACCGTGTCCATATTAATATAATTATTAGTCCGAGCTTTTAACACAGTTACGAAACAAAATAAGCTTTAAACCAACTATCCATTAGCGCGCACACATGCACAGCAAAGCAACAAGTAAGCAACGTACACCTACACGTGCACCTGTGTTGGTGTGCGGCACACGCATACAACGTCACGTTGCACCTATGTGGCTGAGCTCCACCAGCGTGATGCTGCCCTGGTAGCGAGTCCGAAAAAAATCTCGTCCGTCCCATCGGGTTGGTTTCCTTAGAACCAAAAACTCCTTCTGCCCCCCTCTTCTACGCATAGAGGGGCTTGCTTTTCGAAAATCCATATTTCGGTAGCAATTTTGCAAAAACAGAAACTAAAGTACCAGGACTTTATAACTGGCAAAGAATTCTCACGTTGCGTTACCGTGAGGGTGTAATCAAACGATTGTCTGTCTCACTTCACCCACTAACTATTATATATGTTAGAAAGAGACAGCACGTGGGGGGGTAGGTACTTTCAATTTCATTTGCGCTGCAACACCCTCGCCCGTTGTCAGTACGAATGCACGTATGTGCATGTGTGTAGTTATGCGTGTGTGTGTGAGACAAGTGCATCGATCAACCCTCTCCTCGCTCATCATCCCCTAGTACTTCGCGCTACTTTCAACTATTGCACTACATAAATAGTTAGGGTGTTTATTAAGACTAATAAAAAACGCGACTTTACCTTATTATATTTAATATTTAAATTTAAAATTAAATTTAGTAATTTATAAAATTAAAAAATTTGTAATAAAAATATTATTTAAACTTAATTTAAAACCAAATTTTAAATCAAAATTTGTTCAGCAATTTAGAAAAATAAGTCTTAAAAAGCTAGAAAGACAAAAATTGCAAGATAGAAATCAATTAAATGTATTTACATATTTGTACAAACAGACAATTATTTCTCGGAGAAATAAATAAAATATATTTCATATTTTATTTACTAGCTCTGGTAACGAGGCAAGAAACGCGGCGTTGAGTTCCGTCACTCACCGATAACTAAATGGGAACGGAGTGTCTTGACACTCCCAAGTCTTACAGTAAGTATAAGGGATAGGTACATTGTTTTGCACTAAAATTGAAAAGAAAACAATATAATTGTGCATTTTTCGATACTTTTTTTGTTTCATAGTTTCGGCGTAATAAAGATAGAAAATTGAAAAACAATTTGCTTATAAATATTTTCCTTTCTTCATACTGTATAAAAAATAAGAAATAAAAAAAAATCTAAATTTAATAATTGCAATACAAAAACAATACATACAATACAATAAAACAATACATAATACAATACAATAAAACAATAAAAACAATACATACATACAATAAAGCAATACACAGACAGGTCGTGGGTCGTAAAATAAACAATTTTCAATTGCTAACTGCAAAAATAAAACGCGGCGTTAAAATTCTCCATTCCACACGCAATGTCTTAACAAAAATAGACAGTGCGTTAACATTTAGAATTTGGTTACCTTCTTAGGTTCCCTCTATGTACCCTTAGAAAAAAAAAACATGTTCCCTTACAAAAATAGGCGTGTGCGACAATACATAAATAAACTACAAAGGCCTTGATATATGATTTAGCAAATGCGCATCAGAAAGGCAAACAATATGTCGTGTTTAAATAAAAATAATTTATTAACGTAACATTTTATGATACAAGTGTGTATTCGCTATATATAAAATCGTGATTTGTTTGTCATTTGTTATTTGCGTGTTGATTTTTGTTTCTTTTTTATATTTATATATATACTAGCGTCTCGGCCGCGGCTTCGTCCGCTTGAAATACACAATTTCTTTTTGTTAGACAATATCTATTAAATTGAAAACTAAAATTTGAGCCAAGTTAAATTAAAAATTGTATAGAGTTTGTAGTATTTAATATTTAAGATTTACGTGACTTTTTTTTATTTTTTAAACGATTAAAAAAAAGAAATACCAAATGTTGAAGGTTGGCAAAATATAATTGTGAAAACTGCATTTGAATTTGGTAAGCCAGATTCAAATGCAGTTTGAAAGAATAAAATTGAAAAAAATACATTATAGTGCAGAAAGTGTGGAACGCAAGTGTCTTGATGGGAACGGAGTGTTTTAACACTAGGAACCCAAGTTCCCTCTGCCTACTCTAGGTGCAGCGTGAAGCTAGGAAAAAAATGTCTGGCCTATGTGTTGCAAGTACGTGTGTGTATATAATACTTATTAAGTTGTAACAATCATATAAGAATTTGGACGTACTAAAAGCTTAATCAATATTTTATACACTTTCTAAACCTATATTTTTTTCCTAAGTACATTTTTAAAAAAATATCTAAATTAACAACATACCGTCTGTTCGTACACTTATTGACGAACAAAACAAAAACATCACAGTCTTAAGTGCCTTTAATTGTTTTGTGTTTCTCCACAAACCTACTCTCAGAATAGATACGAAGGAGCGAAACCAAAGGTTCCCAATCTAGAACCAGTTGGAACCGGTCAACAATCAGAACCATTGACGAGCATTGATCAATAAGCAATAGAACTTTTAACCTTTACAATTTAAAGTTCAATTTAGTTAGTAAAACTTATATTTGTTAATATAAGGGGCTTACGCAATTCTATGGGGGCACGTTGTGGGGAATTTAACAAAAGGTAATTCTTACAATATGGCTTATATTGTATAAAGTCACGTTTTACCAGTTTTTTTAAAGGGCTGTTGGTAAAAAAAGGACTTGAGTTAACTTTGTAAAATGAGTGATCTTTTTCAGAATAGTTTGTATATTAATATTAAGTACTAAATATAATAATACAAAAGTGAAAAAAGGAAGGTCCTAACACTAGGTTCCCAAGTTTCCTTTGCCTACCCTAGCCGGGTACCCATGCACATGGCTACGGTAGGCAGGGGAAGCTTAAATAAATTAAAAAATAAATAAATAATATACACAAAATCACTAAACTAAGAAATTCAAGCAACAAAAGCTTACACGTTCACACGAGTTGGTAAAACTCGGTCCTTTACGATATAATTAGCACATTGTAAAATTATTTACTATTTTGTATTTCACACGTAAATATGTGACAATGTTTCCAAAACTTTTCAATACCGAATCAACAAATTCCACTAGCTTGTCGAGTTTTAGTTTTATAGCTTTTCAAACTTTTACATGCTGTTTTGAGCTAAACCAAAAAGAAAAAAACAAGAACAAATATGACACATGTCACATTTTAAGAGACATAATATAATTCAAGCTTCCCTTGATAAATGGAGAACGGAAGTGGAGCGGAGTGTTTTAACACTAAGTTTCCAAGTTTCCTCTGCCTGGTTCCCCGCACATGGTAGGGTACCATGTGCGGGATACAGCGTGAGGCTGAGAGAAAGATAAATGGTATTTCTAAAATAAAAAAAAAAAACCAACCAGTACTTCCTGAGATTAAACCATTCGACAAAACAAACTCTCACTAATTCACGCGAGGAAATCGAACCCTGGCCTTCAACAATGAATTGTGAACATCTGTTTAATCAAGATCAACTGCGCAATGTATTCAAATATATGAATAGTATTAATCAACGGAATTACGAAACCCTTTTATTTGTAAACCAAGCTACAACTTATTACGTTCTGGAAGAATGAATCAAGGATAATAACTTGTACCAACTTTTTTTTTATTGTATATAGGTATCAGATCATTGGTTATATATTACCAATTAGAAATACTAATTTTAATTTTAGTATTAATCAATGGAATTACGAAACCCTTTTATTTGTAAAACAAGCTACAACTTGTTTAAACATGTTCTGGAAGAATGAAACAAGGATAATAACTTGTACCAACATTTCTTTTTATATATAGGTATCAGATCATTAGTTATATATTACCAATTAGAAATACTAATTTTAAATGTAATATTTATCAACGGAATTACGAAACCCTTTTATTTGTAAACCAAGCTACAACTTATTTGAACATGTTCTGGAAGAATGAAACAAGGATAATAACTTGTACCAACATTTTTTTTTATTGTATATACGTATCAGATCATTACTTATATTTTACCAATTAGAAATATTAATTTTAATTTTAGTATTAATCAACGGAATTACGAAACCCTTTTATTTGTAAAAGAAGCTACAACTTGTTTAAACATGTTCTGGAAGAATGAAACAAGGATAACTTGTACCAACATTTTTTTTCATATATATATAGGTATCAGATCATTAGTTATATTTTACCAATTAGAAATACTAATTTTAAGTCCAACAATAAGTAATACGTTATCCTAAATGTGGAATAACACCTTAAAAGTAGTAAAAACAGTTATATTTTTCTTCATCAATAATAAAGCAGTTAAGCGTTTATTGTTAAGAATTATAAAACATAACATCTACAAAAGAATTTCATAATAAACCATTGCTTCTAGCTTCTCTCTTCATTCCTTAAATAGGCAGGCTCTAACTTATTTAAAGTTAGAGGGCTCCCCCATCGCTAGGACATTACGTTCCCATTTGTACACTTTGGTTCCTCACTTCCTGCCGAAATCCTCAGGTATTGCGTATTGAATGTGAAATCTTAACGCCGGGCTATATCTCGTTACCAAAACGTGGAAATGATAACATGAAATATTTCATTCCCTCGAGTAAGAATTGAACCCAAAATTATCGCATAGTTTTACTGTTATTTTCTTTTATAATAAAAAAAATAGATATAAAAAAGCTTATAAGCACGCTACTTTTAAAAAACATATTAATATATAATTAAACAAATATATTTTATCTATGATACCAAATTATATATGATATGTATTTTTAAATAAAGCTTGCCATTGAAGCATATACAATTTGAACGTAAAACGGAGGAGATTCGCGATTTGCGTGCTGGAGTTCAATTATTTTTAGCTAACAAAAATAACATTTGGATCACGTGGTCGGGACGCGGCCGACCGAGCCCCTGTGAGGCGGCCGGCGCTATGACGTCACTTGGATGAAATGATTATTTAGAAATATCGCAAGAGTTTACTCTATATTGTTTTAATATGAAGTTTACATAATCAATGAATCTATTATGTTGTCGTGGCACAGTCGTACGAGCGTGCGATTGCAAAATCTTCGGGTTGAGTGTTTGATCCCCTCTTGAGGATATAGAATATTTAATATTGTCATATTTGAACTCTCCGGATATAAGGCGAAGCGTGGCGTGTTTTCAGCCACTCAACACTCAATGTCTCCTCAAATTCGGCGCAAAGTGGAAAACGGAACGGAGTGTCTTAACAATAGGTTCCCAAGTTCTCTCTGTCTGCCCTGCTTTGTGCATGAAACAAAAAAAAATAAAGAAAATGTAACCGATGGACTTGTTTGTTGAAATAAATTGAATTGAATTGATTGTTGGCATCAATTTGATCTGCACTGAGACTTGCAGCGCGAATTACTTATACAATTCATGGACGTAACATGCGATGCGAATTTCAAATATACTTAAGTGAGCATATACGAAGAGGATTTTTTGTCTATTTTTTTTAGCTTTGCGATTTATTTTATATAGTAAGGTAGAAGGAACAAACCTAGTATGAGGGTGTGTTTAAATTAGGTTTCTTGTGGTCATAATGAGCCGCAAATGTTCACAGAGTGTCATTAATTATTTATTCCCACAAGTAAGAATCAAACGCACAATCATCGCGTGTGGAGCCAGTGTTCAGGTCCGCCGCGACCCTTTATTTTCTATTCTTAAACATTTATCTAATAATAGTTTCCATCTTTTCCAGAAACCCCAATTGCGGCCGATGATAGCCGAATATGACCCCAAGAGAAAAGGAGTTAAAAATGACCTTTCAGATGTCGTTATGGTCAAGTAAGTGATAATGTTTCTTTCTTTTGGAGCGGACGCATCCCCCACTGACCATCGACCAGCTTTGACCGCCATCATGTGTTGTGAATAAACAGTTTGGTCTGATACATCCGAACATTTGTTGTTTTCTGCTTTAAATTAAAAATATATACATATATATCAACTTAGCATGCTTCACAGCTTCACATCATATTTTCTGGCAAATCTAGATTAATTGTCTATTAATGGATGAATTCGGAACAAATCTATTGGTGTAATAATGACATTTTTGTTCAACAGGACATTGAAAAGACTAGTATATTTACTGTCAAGTATAAAGTACCGTATTCGCATGGTACGGTCGCGGGCCTCGGCCCCGGCCCATTCTTTATTGAACAATTTCTTGTCGTATAATGGTATTTTATATTGTATGTTGACTGTTAAGTACTCGCTCCTTATAACGAGCTAATAATAACGCTCGCCGCCGTTCGGAGACGATCCGGGAAGACGTGTGCTGCTTCCACGAGATTAAAGTCGCTCGACGACTGATCATCTCGCAATGGACTCATACACCGGTACATCATTCCATTTTATGGTTTCAATTTTGTTTATTTATAATATTTGGTACTGGTAATTGTTTAAAGCAAATGTGGTTACCTGAGAGTGGCGGAGGGAGACGGCCGCCGCGCTCTCGTGCGCCATCTCTGTTCAGGCTCGGGATTGGCTCTCAATCTATTTTTGTTTTTGTACAAATTTGATCTAGCTTTATGTCCATTACTTACTAATACATCATTGGCTGTACCTATTTCGTACATTTGCACGCATCCATCACTCTACAATGCGAGTTTCTCTCTTATTTTTCAAACTTCAGTTGAATAGATATGCTATTCAAAATTTATGAACAATGCTAATAGACATAAAGACGTTAACGTAAAGCTGTATTAAATTTTGTGGTTGGGCCACTTTTTTGTAAATGCCGAGGCTTAATAGAGTGAAACGCACAAAAAAAAATATTTACATTTTCGAGACCATAATGAATGTATCACACTTCACCCAAAACACTTACACAATATACATATTACATACTAACAATGGATGTTGAATTCGCGAATCATTAACAGTTAAACCGCATAATGTAGCTTACCGCGAATTAAGTCCGAATAAACTACTACTCCGCGATCGCGTCACACTCGTTATGACCGCGTCACACTCGTCATGACCGCGTCACACTCGTCATGACCGCGTCACACTCGTTCTGACCGCGTCACACTTCGTTAGTTAGAATCACCTTTGAGCTTCCGACGTGACGCTTTCTGTGTTCTCACATACATATCTATGCTTAAATCAGTTTAGTGAATAAACTACACTCTTATACCCACTCACTGTTAACCTATCAACATCAATATCTTTTTATTTATTGCTAAATTATGACATTGGCTATAACATTCTTTGGGGAACGCTCCGCAGGTACAAAGTCGATCCAAATGAGATCCCCGTGGAACAGCAGGCGGGATCCACGCTGCCCCTCATGGAGATGCCGGGGCGCGATATTGAGGCGGATGAGACTTATAACCCGTTTGAACATAGGAAACTGGCGCATCCTACGTCGTAAGTATTAAATAAATTAATATCAAAATTGCAATGTTTCCCACTCTTGAGCCAATTTTGAGTAGCAAAACTCACGAAGCTATTTGTCATGTCACCTGAACACGGAGCTGTATCTATCTTGTTAAATACAGGAGACGCTTGAAACTAAAACAATAAATATTAATAAAGTTCTTAATTTTTAAACGTAAACTTGCCCACACAAACCGACAATCGCTGACCAAGGCTTCCCACACCCAGTACAGAAATATTAGAATTATAATAATCAGTTATATGAACCATGGCATCATTTTACACCTATTGTCATATTTAATATTAAAATTATTTGTTAACATTTATGTCACTCTTGTTTCCTGTTCTAAACAAGTGTTTTAGTAATAAGTTAGTTTTAATAAAGTATTTTAAATAAATCGTTTTTTTTATCCTACGCTGCCACCATACTTAATTAACATTACAACCCTGCTCTTTATTATTTCTAGGGACATGGACACCCTCATCCACTTGCTGAAAGGATCATTGGGTAGTGGAATTTTGGCTATGCCAATGGCCTTCATGAACGCTGGTTTGTACTTCGGTCTGGTGGCCACGTTCCTCATCGGCGGCATCTGCACCTACTGCGTCCACGTCCTCGTGAAGACTGCTCATGAGCTATGCAGAAGGATACAGAAACCGTCTCTAGGTTTCGCAGAGACAGCTGAAGCTGCGTTCCTAGCTGGACCACCTGCAGTCCACAAGTTTTCGAGACTTGCCAAGTAAGCTTCTTGTTTGGTAGTTTAAAATAAATAAGTGATTTCTTTTATTTTAATATAATTTTTATATCATATATATTTTTTCCTTTAAAATTATCATAAAGATTAAAATATTTTGTGGAGCAATATATAAATTTTGCTATTGACATTTCAATAAAATATTCAATTATAGTCTGAAACGCCATCTTTGTTCAGAATATATCATGCTTGAGAAAAAATGTTATTAATATAAAATATATTTAGTAGGTTTTTTATGATACTGTTGTTATTTCATAAAATATTACAGTATTTTATTTTAAAAATTACATATTTTTTGTGTATATCCGTACATTGAACTCATTAAAATGTTTCTATAGTCTATGGTCATATCACATTTGACATCTTGATTTTCCTATTAGTAACTTTTAGAAAAACATTCTCCTTAAAATAATTATTACTGAAGCTTTCTAATTCAAAGAATATATATTTGAACAAAATGAATAAAACTAAAGTAAGTTTACGCTTAGGAAATTATATAATACGTTAAATATATGTTACGCTAATAAACAATATCAAGTTAAAATATTTTTGTTTTGAAGATATTTACAGTTACAAGTGTTTTTTACAATATGAAAATTCATTTGGTTGGATTGTTCCAATTTCACTACATTCTTGAACGGATTAAAATATGACGTGATAGTAATATAGCTTCAGGTTCAGATTCATCAGAAGGTGACAATTTAAATAAAGATTTAGAATATGTAATCTGTCTAAAACAATAACACAATATTTTTAAGCGAGCGACCTCCTGTTACTTTAAAAATTATTATAACTTGCCATTGACTATGTATATGAGTGAATGTTGTCTTTTATTTTTCCAGAGCTATGATAAACTGGTTCCTCGTGATCGATCTTCTTGGCTGTTGCTGCGTATATATTGTGTTTGTCTCCAAGAATGTCAAGCAAGTTGTCGACTTTTACTCGAAAGACAGCGACTGGCTCCCACATGATGTTGACATCAGGATCTACATGGTTATGCTTCTGCCATTACTGATTTTAATGAATCTGATCAGAAATCTCAAATATCTGGCGCCTTTCTCCATGATTGCCAATTTATTAGTCGGTACTGGAATGGGAATCACTTTCTACTATTTATTCCAAGATGTTCCTAGCTTGAGTGAACGTAAGCCATTCGCTGGATGGGATCGTCTTCCTACTTTCTTTGGAACGGCTATCTTTGCTCTGGAAGGTATTGGTGTTGTTATGCCCTTGGAGAACAACATGAAGACCCCAACTCACTTCATCGGCTGCCCTGGAGTGTTGAACACCGGCATGTTCTTCGTGGTGTCTCTTTATGCTCTTGTTGGATTCTTTGGTTACTTGAAATATGGTGATGCCACTTTGGGCAGTATTACCCTGAACTTGCCTGAAAATGAAGTGTAAGTATTTCTTTTATTTTCAAAAGAATCAGAATGAAATTATTCAATTATAATAATCAAATTAGAGTTATTGTAGAACAGAAAGGAGTGTCTTAACACTACGTTCCCAAGTTCCTTCCATCTACCCTGCCATGTGTCGAATAAAGTGTGAAGTTAAATAAGGTAATTTATTAAGTAAATTGGAATCAGTTATTATACAGGAGCATAATTGTATGATTTTTAACATAGCAGACTAATTCTGGCTTGAGGAAATAAACTATTTATTATTTTCATTTCCTTTCTCGCCCTAGAAACAAGGAAAAGCTCAATATTGAGTTTAAGGCAGAGAGGTGTTTTATATTAGATTAGGGCCCTTTGCCTACCCTTCTATGCACATATGTGCGCAATACAAAGTTTCATAATCTTCTATAAGAATTATTTTATGAACCCAAGCCTCATATCAAATCAACATTGTAAAACTTTCAATTGAATTTGCTATGAATATATTCAAAAGACTCTGTTATTATATACTTTTTGAACAAATATATTATATATTATTTTATATATATTTTTTTAATATATGTATATGCCTGTCGTGGCACAAGCGATCAAGTGTGTGACTGTAAACTCGACAGGTTATGGGTTCAATCCCCACTCGAGGACACGAAATATTTAATATTTTCAATTTAAATATTTAATGATTTCATTTCTTTGCTCTGGTTACAAGGCAAAAAGCGGCGTTGATTTCCGCCACTTAACACGCCATGCCTCAAATATGCAGGAAAGTTGGGAACGGAATGTAGTGGCAACAGAATGAGTTCCTAAGTTTCCTCTGCCTACCCCTGCTATGTGCAGGTAGAGGGAACCCGGGAAACTAGTGTTAAGACACTCCGTTCCACTTTCCGCCGAATTTGAGTCATTGCATGTTGAGTGGCGGAACTCAACGCCGCGCTTTCCCTTATTACCAGAGCGAAGAAATCAAACATTAAATATTTAAATTGAAAATACAAAAATATTTCATTTCCTCGACTGCGGATCGAACCCAGAACCTGTCGGTTACAGCCACACGCTTGTGCCGCTGCGCCACGACAGGCCCCATGTACTGTATTATTTTAAAATATTTTATATAACACACATATTATATCATCGTTCCAGATTGGGTCAAAGTGTGAAACTTATGATAGCTGTCGCCATTTTCTTCACATACAGCCTCCAGTTCTACGTACCCATGGAGATCATTTGGAAGAATGTCTGCCATTTCTTTGGTGCTAAGAAAAATATTGCCGAATACAGTATAAGAATTGCAATTATTATGTTAACCCTGGGGGCGGCCATTGCTATTCCTAATTTGGGAGGTTTCATTTCCCTTGTCGGTGCGGTCTGTTTGTCGTTTCTCGGTCTCATTTTCCCCGCTGTTATTGAAACTGTTACGTTTTGGGACAGACCGAACGGCTTGGGTCGGTATAATTGGGTGTTGTGGAAGAACATGTTCCTGGTGGTCTTCGGTATCCTGGGATTCCTCACCGGCTCCTATGTATCAATATTGGACATAATCAAGGGAGAATAAACTAAATGAAAGACTATCTAGACTAAGGCTCGTATGATTGGCGAGGGCTATTACGTTTTTCGCTTTTGTCTATTACTTTTTTTTTACTCTATTATTATTATTATTATTTTTTTTTTTAATTTTCATTTTAGTACTCTTGTTTTGGAGATTAGTGTAACAACAGTACGTACGTAGGTATGTAGAGATGTGGGTTGTGTATTTTCTTTTTCTCTTATTAATTGATTAATAATATTTTTTTTTTATTATTATTATTATTATTAATAATAATAATTTATTATTGTTTTTAGCCCCGAATCTCTGTAGCCATTTACATAGACATAAGTTATGTAGATATTCTAACTTTATAGATTGTGTGAGATACTTTCTAGTGCATTATCGAATTGTGATAAAATATTAGGTTACGAGGCATTCTGTGCTGTGTGTAGAGAAAAATTTTGGTTTTTTTTTGTTTTGGAATATATATTATTCAAGGTTTTTTTTTATTGATTACCTCAAATCTGGCCGGAGAGCGTTCTATTTTTTACTGTCTTGTGGCTATTGTGGAAAAAATATAAGTCAATTTAAAAAAAAAAAGACAATAATATTACACAATATTGCTACAATTTTTATATTGTTTAATCCTTTTTTAAAAAAAATGTGTAATTAATAGTACAAATGTGTTTTCTATAAATCAAATGCAATGATTTTTTGTTTTTTTTTTTTTCTAAAGTGAATGTAATTATTGACTTATATTCTTTCAACTTTAAATACAGATGTAAGGTGAGCCAATTTCTGAACAGGTTGACCGCACTTTGGAAGCATATTGTGTATTAAATTTACATATATAGTAACTATATTCAAAAATAGTATCTAAATTTGGTAATATTTATGCCAGTTTCAGTATATTATATGATTATATATATATATATATATATATATATATATATATATATATATATATATATATATATATATATATATATATATATATATATATATATATATATATATATATATATATATATTTAGTTAGTTCAATTTGCGGTCGACTAAACAAAACAGTACCATAATCGACCTCGCGGCCCACCATCATATAATGAGGACGTAATTTATACATATTTATATGAAAAAAAAATTACAAAAAAAAAAGTATTTAGAATGCATATTTTTATATTTAAAAGCTTCAGTAAGTAAATGAAATTGTCGATATTCAATAAACAACATGGCGATATGATCGTTTTGTGATTGTTGAATTAAAATTATAGATATATTGCGTTCTTCATTATATTTAAATAATAATTAGAGAAAAATGTTACAATAATTATCTTATGTTCGTATGAAATGTGATAATTTTGGAGCAATTTTTTTTTGTATACTGTTTGTGTTTTGCCTCAACAAAGGTTTAGACATCCGTTTTTTTAAAAAAAAAAAGAAATTAAAGCTAAATTGCAAGTTATTTTACTTTTTAATGTGTGAAATTAATAATTTTTTAATCTATATCGTAGAACATGGATGTGACAGTGACATTTGGCGAGTAGGGGTTTGAAACCTTTTTTCTTTTTAGTACAAAATTTTGTGATGTTTAAAATATATATATATATATATATATATATATATATATATATATATATATATATATATATATATATATATATATATATATATATATATATATATATATATATATATATATATATATATATAT
>DWMZ01003068.1:0-13232 GCA_018249855.1 Eueides tales michaeli | reverse complement strand
TATATATATATATATATATATATATATATATATATATATATATATATATATATATATATATATATATATATATATATATATATATATATATATATATATATATATATATATATATACATTTATATATTATTGAATATAAGGCAAAAAGCTCAACACGCAATGCCTCAAATCGGAAACTGGGGGAACGGAAGTGGAACGGAGTGTTTTAACACTTGGTTCCCAAGTTCCCACGACTTCCCTGCCATGTGCGGGATACAGCGTGAAGCTGAGTATTGAAAAAATAAATAATCTAACATATGTTGTCTCAAACCTAATATTTTGTTACACTATATTATTCTATGTAATAGTTGCAAAGTTGGCAAGAACTTAATTTTAAAGTTATATGTTACAGCAAGCTTAAATATGCGCATGTTAGTCTGTTTAAGTTGTTCGATGTTTCTTTATCATGTATTTTGGCGCCGTTTCAAGTAAAAGTCGATTTGCTTAACGAATTTTTAATCATATTCGTAATTTTAAATATTAATATATATTATAATAAAAATATAGTCTGGTGGCTGTCGTGGCGCAGTGGCATTGCGTGTGACTGTAAAACGCGACAGATTGTGGGTTCGATCGCCACTCGAGGAAATTAAATATTTAATATTTTTAATTTAAACATTCTTTGTTTTCAATTCTTCGTTCTGGTAACAAGGCAAGGCGTGAGTTCCGCCTCTCAACGCCTCAAATTTGACGAAAAGTGGGGATTGCAAGTCGATCACAACTAATTCGGTAAGCGACAGGCTATTTTATATCATATTAATTGTTTCGATAAAATCCACGATAAGATTTTGTTGGGGGTACAGACTCCTTTAAATGTAGTGAAAAAAGTTTAATTTGTAAAGATAATCGTAGTATATCTTTTATCAAACCGTGCCCAAATTTCAAAAAAAAATTCAAAAAGCATATATGTATATATATATATATATATATATATATATATAAATATTGAGACGTAGGCTCCCTTATTTGGACAAAAATTGCTTTAAATATATGGGTAAGTAGACGGAAGCTGGCAGCATAGTGTTAGAACATTTAATTTAGATGACTTTCATTCTCCACTCCCTTCTGAATTATTGTAGCTCTGCCTCATTACCAGGGCGAGGAATGAAAATATTAAATAATTTATAATTTGTAGTCTGTCGTGGCGCAGTGGCACAAGCGTGTGGCTGTAACCGACTGGACAGGTTCTGGGTTCGATCCCCAGTCGAGGAAATGAAATATTTAATAATTTAAATTTAAATATTTAATGTTTCATTTATTCGTTCTGGTAATAAGGCAAAAGCGCGGCGTTGAGTTCCGCCACTCAACACGCAATGCCTCAAATTCGGAAAGCGGAAAGTGGGGAACGCAAATGCGGAAGGTGGGGAACGGAAGTGAAACGCAGTGTCTTAACACTAGGTTCCCGGGTTCCCTCTGCCTACCCTGCCTCGTGCGGGATACAGCGTGAAGCTAAAAAAAAAGTATATACCTGAGTGAAAATTAAACCCATAACTCGTCACAGATTTGTGCTAAGACTGACCTCAAATAGTATAAAATAATCTTCAATATTCTTTCAACCATTAAAATACAGTTATGATCTATCAACTTTTATGTATTTTTTAAATTTAATATTTTCAATTTAAATATTTAATGTTTTCGTTTCTTCGCTCTGGGAACAAGGCAAAACGCGGCGTAGAGTTCCGACACTCTCCTCTTCTCAAATTAGGCGGAAAGTGAGGAATGGAGTGTCTTAACACAAGGTTCCCAAGTTCCTTTTGCCTCCCCTGCGATGTGCGGGAGGGATACAGCTGTAAAAAATACTTTTATATAAAAATTTATAGTATGAAAAATAGGAATAGCATTTAAATATCACCTGTAACGGAGGTCCATGATATATACGATCGTTCCATTCAACGGTGGAAACTAAACGATTTTTCACACACCCTGACGTGATAGATGGATTCTCTATTGAAATTTTTCCTTATATTTCCGCTTATAGTAACTTATTTAAAAAAGGAACAAAAAGCAAGAAGTTTTATATCATAAATATAATTTATTATTATAGATAACAGTGGAGGATTCCAGACACACAAATTGAAAACAGTAACAAAATATTTTTAATAAATAACATTGTCTCTTGCCGACGTAATTTTTTACATGATTGCACATATGTTATGCTTAGTTAGTTAAATATTATGGAAAATGAAAAGAAGCTCGATGAGAAGTTAGAGTAAGACCGCTTAGACGGTATCCAAGAGGTGCGGGTTCTATTCCCGCTACGTACAAATTTCTATATGTTTTCGAAAAGAGTTTGTTTATCTCATTGAGAAATAAGACTGGAGCTATTGATATTAAATCTCATCAGGATTATAGAAAAATAAAAAAAAATCCACTGAATAATGGACAAGGCTGAAAAAATAAGTTTCATTATTATTTATATTGTCTACTACAACATAAATACTCACTCAGCATCACTCTGTATCCTGCAGATAGGACAGAGAGAAAACTTTCGAACCTAGTGTCAAGACACTCCGTTCTGTTCCCCCTTACCGCTAGATTTGAGGCATCACGTGAACTCTACGCTCCGCTTTACATTATTAAAAGAGCGAAAAAATGAAAATATTAAGTACTTTATTTCCATGAATGGGCATCGACCCTTCGACCTGCCGCGTTTATGCCCCTGTGCTGCTAGAGACCTACGTAAGAGAATATGACACTGAAAATTATATTTTATGTTAAAATTAATTGCACATATTATAACATACATTTTCATACATTATCAACGCTTCCTTTGTTTGTTGCCTAATAGATGTATACAACTTAACATATTCATGAAGGCGTTCAAGCTTAAGGGTAGTTATTACTTAATAGTGTACGAATATACTATAATAATTTAAATTTGACTTGTATTAATTATAAAAATAAAAGTTATGATAAATATTGATTATTTTTAGCGTCACGCTGTATCCTGTATATAGTAGGATAGGGAGAAGGAACCTGGGACCCTAATGTTTCCGTTTCTCACTTTCTACTGAAGCTCTCGAAGCATTGCGTGTTAATTGGTGGACATCAATGTCGCGCTTTGCATCGTTACCAGAGTGAGGCAAATGTCTCGGATTCGGTGGCAAATGGGGAACGGGAGTGTCTTAACAGAAACGATAATAGTATTTATAAGGCAATGTCATATAGAATATAGAAGCATTCGTGAGATCAAATCACGCGGAGAGAGTGAATAATTTTCATTTCTACACACTGATATCAAGACATAATACGGCGTTAATTTCCGCCATTCAATATAATTATGTCGCGAATTATGGCAATTGTGTTTATAACTTGGACCTGCAACATGTACACAAGAAAAAACCGTAATTAATAGTATGCTACAAAGCTTGAAAGAAAGAGTGAAAAAGAAAGACATATTCACTTCCATCCGACCACTATGTAAGTACGAATTGAACATACTCGAACGATTTCTATTCAAATTTCACCAAGTGGATGGTATATAGCAAGACGGCGACCGATATTGGTAATGCAAATGCTGCAACCAAGATCGTATTTTATAACAGTTTTTTGTTTGTCTCATTGTGAAGAGAATAAAATAAAAAATACTTTTTTTTCACTTTTTTTCAGCTTCACGCTGTATCCTGTAGATGGCAGGGTGGACAGAGGGAGCTTGAGAACTTAGTTTTAAGATACTTTGTTCCGTTTCCCACTTCCTGCCGAATTTAAGGCGGCGGAATTCAACGCCGCGCTTTGTTTTATTATCAGATCGAATGAAAGAAAATAATAGTATATTTTATTTCGTCGAGCGGGAATCGAGCTCAATACCTGTCACGTTTACAAGTCGCAAGTTTTGCTCCTGCGCCACATCAAGTCTCTATAAGAAATATTTATTGTGTAAACTGAGTTACGAGTCATTATTTATTTCTCTAATGGAGGTTATCAGCTGGTCTTGGCGAGTAATCTTAAATACTTTGGCCGTTCATATTGAGATCCTTGGGTTGTCCTTACTCTGCTAACGAGACTACGCGCGGCGTTGAGTTCCACCACTCTAGGTGGGATTTTTTGCAATTTTAGCTTATTAAATATTTTATGTTTTCAAGTGAAAATGGAATCCACAACTTGTAGCGTTAATAGTTTAATAATTTTAATAATTGTTAATAAATACCCTGAAGAATGAAGAACAAGAGAACTAAAACAAACATTTTTTTGTTAACAATTTTACTTAAGTAATATTGTTAGATTTTTTGCTTTCTAGCCTTACTCTGTTTCTGACGCATTGTCCAAGTTTTCAAGAAATCGCATATTGAGTGATGGAACCCAACACCGCTCTTAAATATTATGAACAAACAAAAAAATCATTAAGTTAATCTGAGAAATAATACACTACAATGACTACAATCTATATATGTATAGAAACAAAAGAAGCAAGCATTATCAAGTAGATTCGACCTAATTATAGTAAAAGGTACAGTGAAAAAGGCTCACTATGTATCTTTGACCACAAAAAGGGACAAATCATTTTAAAGTAAGGCATTTTTGAATGAGAGCATTTATTTGTGTCTCAAGCGGACTAATTACACGGCTTTACCTTTTCCTGTACTAAATAACGGTTTCAACTTTATAATGTATGTAGATATATATTATACATACACTGTAAAGGCCTGTTGTGGCGCAGGGACATGAGTGTGACTGAAATGAACATTTATTGTGAGTTTGATCCCCAATACCGGAAATGAAATGCCTGTTATTTTTATAAAGCTCGTTCTAATAAATATCGTTGAAGTCTAAATTTAAAAACGTATAAAAAAGTGGACGAAGCAGGATTTGAACCTGCGCCTCTTGAAAACAGTTCAAGAGGCGCAGGTTTTAAATTTAGTATTGTTGAAGTCATTGTTTCTATAATTCGGCGGGAAGTAAGAAACGGAAGTGTGTTAATGAGGTCGGAGTGACTTCTCCCTAGGTTCCCAAGTTTCCACTGCCTGCATGTCTCTATGTCTTATAAAAATATGAAATAATGGAAATAATAAATAGCTTGAAACCAGATCTAATCAAAAGCTTTGTAAAAAGCTAGCATATTCAAAGTTGGTAAAGTAACGTTTAAGTTGCGTAATATTACAATCACGTTGCCAGCCGCTTCCGATTGTGAAGTTACGAGTCCTTGAATACTTCAACGTTTAATTTGAAATCGATAGAGGATTTCTAAGATTGTTTTTACTTTTATATAGGATATTACCAATATTCGTGGTGATACTCTCACCCACTCAGCTTCACGCTGTATCCCTCACATGCCAAGGTAGGCAGAAGACACTTGGGAACCTAGTGATAAGACACTCCGTTTCGTTCCCCACTTTCCACTGAATTTGAAATGAGAATATTAAATATTCAAAATGAAAATATTAAATATTTAATATCCTCGAGTGGGGATTGAACCCACAGCCTGTCACACAGTCACAAGCTTGGGCTTTTGCGCCATGACAGAGCTCAGTTTCGTGGTGCTTTTAGGCAGATTTAGTCATTTTCCAAACACTTAACCAATGGTTTCGAGACAAATGAAATAAAAAAAGATTATAATATGACACATGACACACTCTAAGAGATTGGTTTAATTCTGATCGTATGTACCTACAGTACACTAAAAAAATATATTTTTTTTTACTTCACTTTTTCTTCGTTAAATAGCAGGGAGAGAGGGGACTTGGGAACCTAGTGTAAAAATATTTCGTTCCTATTAAGACACTTGCGTTTCCCAATTTCTGCCAAAATCTTGAACTATTGAGTGTTCATTGGGGGGGATTTATCGCTGCACTGTGTACTAGAGCTAGAAAAAAATATTCCATTTCCCCAATTTCGGATCGAACCCACAACTTGTTACTCTAACAGCTGTTAGAGCAACAAGTTGGGCTTCTGCCTCTAATTATGATTTACACTTCTCCATAAATAAATTATCCGATAAATGAAACGTGTTTCAACTACAAATGATCAGTAGTTTTTGATACAACATTGTAGATAGTGGCGAAACTTACCTATGAATTTATAGTAGAGGAGCCTAAGGAGGGATTCCGGGATTTACTCGAGCGCGGCAGAATAATACACAGGGGCATACCTTGTACTCTATTAAGTACTTACACCAAATATAAGACTTCTATATATGTTCGCCCGTCAAGGATAAAGGATCAGATTAGTAAAAAAAAAATTGATCATCAAACATTTTCGAGCGCGTCAGATTAAAATAAAATGAGTTAGTTACATGCTAAAACGTGTAGATTTCGCTAATCTGACAATTTGAGTGAAATGTAAAGAAAGGGGAGGGCTACAAAATTGTAAAAAAAACGTCACTTGGACATTCTCGAGCGTAGCTAAATTTTTTTTTATTTTGAACGGAATAATTCAAGGAATACGAAAAACATATCATCTGACAATTTCTGCAAGCCGAAGCAACAAAAATTCATCGATAAAGTTAAATGCATGCCTATATTTCTCTCTCCATGCTTCTATTCCTCTCTCACTCTTTCTCTATATGTTATACGCAATACGCAATCTGAGGATGAAATTTTGCCAGAGGAGGAAAAAGACTATCGATGAAGATGATTGAAAAAAAAACTCTACAAAATTTATTTTTTTATAATTATTTTCTTATAAATACAACTATTCTACTTTAAAAAAATATGTACTTTCTCATTTGCACACTATTTCCTGAGCTTTTCAATTA
The DNA here is from genome assembly GCA_018249855.1 of Eueides tales michaeli. NCBI lineage: Eukaryota > Metazoa > Arthropoda > Insecta > Lepidoptera > Nymphalidae > Eueides > Eueides tales. Next base: position 6,502 of record DWMZ01003068.1, on the reverse strand, counting down.
ATTAAGTTCAATAGTTTAAAAAAATATAAAAAAACTATTTTTTAACTATCACATTAGCCAAACCCCTCTAGATAATTGTCAGATTAAGAAACATCACGTCTAAGGCATCAAGATGAACCATATATATCTTAATCTGACACGCTTGATTATTTCAAAATGACCAATTTTTTTTGCACATTCTTATAACGGACATGACTTTGCGTTACATCCAAATCTTCAGATTATTATTATATATAAAAGCATTTTTTTAGGTTCACTTAACATCCCCTTCAAAAATCTGACGCGCTCGATAAAGTTTTTTTTTTTTTCATTTCTCACCCCTACCTATGTACGGCCACCCCCATCAATGATATAGTCAGATTAACATACGTACATTCTTAAAAATACGTAGGCCATGTGTAAAATCATTATCTGACACGCTCGAGTATGTCCATGGAACTGTTTTTTTTACATTTTTGAAAATCCATAGCCGCTCCCCCCACCGATGAAATGGTATGTTTTATATGACATTTTTCTTTTTTTATCATCTAAGCTTCACAACCCAATAGGTCTCTATGAAGCACCTTTTTTTACCAAAAAATTATTAGTTACAAATTTATATAAGATCACATGAGATAAAAAATGTTGGATATACTCGTAAGATTTCGTCAGCCTACCCTACATATATGTGAAAAAGACGTGAAAACGAATAAGAAACATTCGATATAATCATCAGTATAATACTTTTATTGCATACAACGAGTGTCCTTCGCACGAAAACCTGACTAACTATCATAAATTTTCAAATGGGCCGCCCTCTACTTAATATTCTTGTAACTATAAAATATAAAAATCCGTTCTTTTTTTCAAATTCCCATTATAAGAATGTAATAAAAACGAAATTATAAATAAGCATGCATTTCAGACCGTACATTGTTGGTCAGTCACTTGGTAAAGGAACAGTCTTGTCGAGAATACAGACGCAATATTCATTGATGCGTTATTGTGGTTTCTCTCAGCTTCACGCTGTATCCCGCACATGGCAGGGTAGACAGAGGGAACTTGGGAACCTATTGTTGCAGTCGAAAAAAAAAATATTTTAAAGTAATCAATAAAAGCAATGAGATGACGCCTGACTACATAGACGATTGCAGTAAGTTTGATTCTTCCAAGATTTTTTTTGTATTTTTCTCTTCAGCGTCAGGTTGTATCCCGCATATGGTCAGGTAGGCAGAAGGAAATTGGGAACCTAGTGTTAAGACACTCCGTTCCGTTCCGCCGAAATTGAAGCATTGTGTGTTGAGTGGCGGAAATCAACGCCGCTCTTTGCCTTGTAGACAGAGAGATGAAATGAAGATATCAAATATTTAATTTGAAAATATTAAATATTTCATTTCATCACAACGACGTGAAGCAAAATAAATATAAGCCCAAATAGAAAAAAAGCGTAAATAACTTTAATAACAATTAAACATTGCTTAAATATACACAATCTGATATAATAACGTGATTTTAATTGGAAAGTGCCAACAAAAACGAACTTTTACATAATGAGATATCTGTCTAAAGTTTCAGCTTTCTGTACCTATAATCGACGAATAAAATTTTATACGCTAATTGAATTTTATACCTTATATGAAATTTTCAGTTATAACATTAGATATTCTGTATAATAATAATAGGTAGTGATTTTTTAAAACATAGTGGTAAGACACTAAGGAGCCAATCAGGTGATTTTAGGGTACCATACTACTTATGGGTAGGAACGGAACGTAATATCTTAATAATAGGTTCCCAAGTTCCCTCTGCCTGCCCTACCATGTGCGAAATAGCAGCGGGGTAGCAAAAAGCTGTACTACTTATACGATCATTGTGATATGTATCTGTCCATCTTTCAACAGTTTATCTCAAGACTGCATGGTGGTATTAAGTACAAATTAATATCATACTTTAAGTCAGCTCTAAAATTCTTAACTATCTTTCTATTAAATACATATACCAAGTATATATATTACGTCTCAAGATATTGAAATCTTTACGTAACACACAAGATATTTTCAATTTAGACGAAGACAGAAAGAATTTTGTCTTAAAATTCCCTTTTTTCTTTTTCTCTCCTTAATTTGAGACATTGCATTTAGAGTGGCAGAACTCAACGCCGCCCTATTTTCTACCCGATTCCCAAATAAAAATAATATATACGTTTCATAGGACTTCAATCCACAATAATTGCGTTAACGCGTTAATTATTGCGTACCATAGCATGGAGGAGGGAGCAAAGAGCTTTTAGCTTGTACGGGCCAATTAATTAATTCTTCAAGGTACTTAATACTGGCCTATTTATATATGTTTTTTAATAATTTCATTAAATAAATAAGAAGAATTATAAGAAATATTGGAGCACAGGGGCACAAGCGTGCTTTTGTAAAGGCGACGGGTTGTGCTAGAACGATGTGTCTTAACACTAGGTTCCCAGGTTCGCTCTCACAAAATGTAAAAAAAATGGAAATATCTTTAAGTTAATTAAATAGATAATCTACAAAAACCTTAATAAATTTTATTGTAATGTCAAACATTTACTTTTACTTCAACAAATATAAGTAAAATGTGTCTCATCCTCATATTTATTGAACCGCTTCAAGCATAAGCTCTTAGATAAATCTAAGTTTGATTCAACCTCAATCTTTATATAGAGCTTCCTGTTAGCGCTCGCTTCTATACAAGTTTTGCATTGCTATTGAAAAATACAAATTTTAAGAAAATACTATTTCTAGCCCGTAGTTCCGTTGTGTGGACTGTAAAACGCAAAATGACGTTTCTCATAGTAGATTTAGGAAATCCTATCTTAGTGTTTCCTCTCATTTCCCAAAGACCTTTTGCAAATTTCAGCAAAAATGTATAGATAAATAGATAATTTACTTTTTATTGCATACATAAAAGCCACAAAATACAGAGTTTACACGAAAAAAAAATAGTTATTTTTTATTTTTAAATTTTATCCTTAAAAAAAATTACAATTACATTTTTTTTTTATTTCTTTTCACGCGTTACACAACTTTGCATCTATATCCTTGTAAACATGACAAAAAAGTGCATTTATCACCATTTTAAAGGCCGGCACGATAAAAAATATACTAAATTTAAAAGCGTATAAAAATTTCCACGTACCAGGATGTAAAGCCGCGCCTCTTGGAAACCGTCCCAGCGCTCTGACCAACTAAGCAGTACCTTCTCACCAAGCTACGTCGAAATTCTTAAATTTTCTTTTGTTTAATCTGGTATTTTACTTTTTATTTCAGAATTTGTTACTTCCAATTATTTATTTTATTAATAAATATTTGCGGACAAAGCTGTGAGGGCATCGCTAGATTTCCATTAAAAATCACCTTAATAGTCACCAACATTGTAGAAATATTTTTTTTAACTTCACGCAGTAACCCGCATACAGCGGGATGAGCAGAGGGAACGAAGTAAAACACTCCTTACCCTGAACATCATCTATTATAAGCCATATCTATATTAGTACAATTACATGTCCCATTTTCTTTGGGAGTTACCGTCGTCTAAAGCTATAGTTCTAAATGATATTCATTTATCAGAAGATTCAAGTGTTTAAGTGAACAAGTGAGTGAAATAGTTCAATTTTTTTCTATTTGATCGTTACAGGTTCAATTCACGCTTGGTTCCGTTTCACGGTTGAGTTCCGCCACTCAACACGGAACGGAGTGTTTTAACACTAGGTTTCTAAATTCCTTCTGCCTATCCTACCATGTGAAGGATACGGTGTGAAGCTGTAAAAGATAATATAATTGATGGAGGTAATTTACGGTATCTGTGGTGTGAGTTACTTTGGTCAATCATTTGAATACAGGAACGACACCGCAGAACAAAACGTAGTATGAAACAAGCTGCACATATATATATATATATATATATATATATATATATATATATATATATATATATATATATATATATATATATATATATATATATATATATATATATATATATATATATATAATATATTTTTTATATATAGAAAATATTTGTTGAATATGTCATCAAAATTGTACTTGATCCAACAAGATTAAATACACATACATACAAATAAACTTATAAAATATTAAATACTTAATATTTTCATGATGAAAATACTTATGATCGGAATTGCACATATCAAATTTAATATTTATTACTTATATGAAATGTTCAGCTTACGTATTGAGAATTTTTTTTTATTACATTTTTTTCTACTTTCAAGCGGAAAAACATTCCCGCGTACAGCAGGGTTAGCAGAGGAAACTTGTGGAACTAAATTAAGACACTCCGTTCCGTTCCAATTTTTCCGACGAATTTATGGCTTTACATGATAAGTGGTGGAACTCAACACCGCGTGTGGTGTCAGGTCTCTCCACTTGACCTGTAAGCTGAGTAAAGCTAAAGCAAAGCTGATTGTATAATAACTTGCCAAGTAGTATAAAGACGTGAACAAATATTACTTTTCAGTGATTAAATAGCTATAATCTTAACTTAAACCTGGGCTTGGGTTGTTCACAAATTAAATGGGAATCGAACCACCACCAACTGTCACGTCTACAATCAAACGCCAGAAATTAATTCTATTGAAGTATTTATATATACATATGCTAAAGCAAATTGAAATTAATTTGAAAGGTACTAATTAATCTAACATAGGCGAAATTTAGTATTTTCTTTCCTAAGTGTGGAATAACACTTTAAAAATAGTAAAAATAACAAATATAGTGTGGTACTGAGTTACGCTGACAATCTGCAGAATTTAATTAAATAGATTGAAAAAAAAAATATATACTTGATAGTTATAATTCAATAGATACTCTATAAGAGTTTTGAGCATTCTGTCTTTTTCCTGTTGTTTGTGTCGTTGTTCAGGGTGGTAGCGCTAATTCCATAGGTTTGTTTGTTTGGCCTTTTCATTAAAAAAATCACAATATTCAATCAGCTTTGTGATACACAAATAAATTAGGATACACAAAACACTACAATAACCTTCATAGTTATGGAATCATACCCACAAAATAATTATCTTAAATATTTTTTAAGTCCATATTTGTATGAAAATTTGTAAGGCAAGATCTTTATTATATTTTTTTGTGTGATTAATTTTGTGATGTTTCCTGAGGAAAATAATGAAAAAAAAACAGCTGGACGTTAAATATGAAAAATTGCTTAGTTTAACGATTGGGAGTAATTTATCGAGGAACGCCATAAACTATATTACATCATGATTTTTTTAGCTTAACGCTGCGCTCCACATATTGATGGGTAGGTAGAAGGAACCTGGGAACCCAGTTAAGTCCACTCCATTTCCTAATATCCAGCGAATACTTGAGATATGGCATGTATCGCGAAACTCTACGCCGCATTTAATCTCTTTACCAGAGTGAGGAAATGAAAATATTAATACTAAATTTAAAAACCTACAAAAATTTGAACGAAGCAGGATTTGAACCCGCGCCTCTTGGAAACCGTCCAAGTAAGTCATTGGTCAAAGCGCTTGGACGGTTTCCAAGAGGCGCGGGTTCAAATCCTGCTTCGTTCAAGCTTTTATACGTTTTTAAATTCAGTATTTTTCTTTCCTAACTGTGGAATAACACTTTAAAAATAGTAAAAATAAAATGAGAATATAAGTCATTTTGTCAATTGGGAGTCAAACCTACAACCTGTCACGTTTACAATTGGACGCTTGTGCCTTTGCGCCACGGATGACCACAATCTGGATCTTTTGTTAACGCTATTTGTCCTTATTTATTGTATAAAGGCAAATAAAACCTCTCTCATATTAATTTCATAAAAAACAATTTATTAAAAATTCATAGTAACTTCATTCACTAAGCTGATTGAAACTAAATTATTTTAATTTCCTTTTGTCGGTAATATATTTTGTATGTACGTACGTCTTTTAGATCATGTATAGAGTAGAATATCCTTTGTTAGTATAATAAGTATCTGACCCTTCCAAATTAATTTTAGATTGTTTTAGCTTATGTATATATAAATATTTCAATAGTATTTGAATTTACTGCAAGAATTTGACTACAAACGCAATGGTTATTCGAGGTTCGATTCCCATTTGGAGAAATTTTAATTTATTCGCTCTTGTATAATCCAAAGCGGTTATTTTTTTTAGCTCCACGCTGTATCCCGCACAAGGCAGGATAGGCAGAGGGAACTCGGGAACCTAGTGTTAAGACACTCTGTTCCACTTTCGTTCCCCACTTTCCGCCGAATTTGAGGCATTACGTGTTGAGTGGCGGAACTCAACGCCGCGCTTTGCATTATTACCAGAGTGAATAAATGAAACATTAAATATTTAAATTGAAAATATTAAACATTTCATTTCCTCGACTGGGTATCGAACCCAGAACCTGTCGGTTACAGTCGCACGCTTGTGCCGCTGCGCCGCGACAGGCCTCAAGATTAGTTTATAATCATATATTCACTTAGAAATAACATTGTTCAATTATATTGAGCTCAAATA
>DWMZ01003067.1:0-13235 GCA_018249855.1 Eueides tales michaeli | reverse complement strand
AAACAAATTTAAAATACTTAATTTTAAATGAAACAAATTTAAAATACTTAATTTTAAATGAAACAAATTTAAAATACTTAATTTTAAATGAAACAAATTTAAAATACTTAATTTTAAATGAAACAAAAATTAATCGCGTATATTGTTTGATTAAGATTTTTGGAAACCCTTTCTTCCACCTGGGACTCACTCCTTAAAAATGTAACGTCTCAAACACACCACACCAGAGGACCAGATACAGTGAGCTCATTCTGCAAGAATCCAGGGCAGTACGCGAGGCAATTAAGGAATCGTTGGCGGTAGTTTGATATAATAATTATATCAACTGTCAAACGAATGCCACCTCAGTCTACCCGTGACCACGGGCTACTGTAAAGTGTTCGAAACTCAATATACGTGTTTAATCCCTTTAAAAGTGTTTCATTTAAAATGTGTAATAATCGCGAAAATCAAAGATATTATTTACAAAAGTTAATTTGCTAAAAATTTAAACTCTTGTTAGCGTGCAGATATTTGACCAGCAGCGGCATATCTATAATTACTTTGTATATAAAGATAAAACATAACGCCTTAAGCAATATCAGATTTAAGCATTTACCCGGAACAGAACGAGAGAGGTCAATTTAGTTCCTATTTTAAATAGGAACTAAATAATAAACTTGTCTACAGTGTATGATTTAGATTAAATGTGATTTATACATCGCACCCTGCTCGCTCGCCATTTTTTTTTCATATTTTTTTTTCATATAATAGGCACTCACGCGAGTGCCTCACAATACACGATTTTCTCGATCACCTTTTCTTCCAGCTTGCACTCGATCACTCAATACCAATTTTCTACGTCAACAACTATTATACAAAAAAATCGTACAGAACAAAAAAGTATTTTATAGAATAGAGAGATTTTTAACTTATACTAGCTATATAGTTACGGCGTTAAGCTCCGCCACTCAACAGACAGTGTCTCCAGAATTCGGCGGAAAGCAGAACGAAAGTGTCTTAATGAGAAAAGTTTCTTAACTTTAGGTTCCCAGGTTCCCTCATTAATTCCCATTATAAATGATATCTGTCAAAACGCAAGAAATATATAAGGCCATAAACTGATGTGTTTGATTTTTAATGATGTTAAAGCTAATCAAGCTTCCATGGGTCTTATCTTCTATCACATCTTTAAAAAAAAATGTGGGCCTGATCTCTTCTTGAGGAATTGAAATATAAGATATTTTGAAATTACTTATTTAAAGTTTTCATTGATTCATTAGTAAAAAGACAAAGTGCGGCGTTGAGTTCCGCCACTCAAAACGCAATGCCTTTGGAGACACCGAATTTGTTCCGTGAAAAGTGGGAAGCTGAATAGAGTGTCTCAACAGTAGAATTCCGAATTCCTTCTACCTGCGGGATACAGCGTGAAGCGGATCCATGTGCGGGAAACAGCGTGAAGCAAAAACAAATAAATAAACGAGAAACTGTTTTTTCTATGCGAGTTGATTAAACGATAAAATAGAATTGTAATTCTACTATAGAGTGTTTAATATGCACTTTTAGCTATCTTTTATAGATGGCCGTAAAAGTGAGCAACTCTTGTTATTAAATGTCTATTTATAGTATGGATAGAATTTTATGCAGTGGCACGTCATTGTTTTAATAGAGACCATAAATTTTATATTGTAAAATTATTCTAGATATACTTAATTTCTATTAATACTTAGAAAATTTTTTTCTCCAATTCAGTACAAAGAATGATTCTGTCCAAGAAGTTATTAACTTAGCTATTTCTTTTTTCTGATGATGTAGCCCGAAGAGGTGAAAATTCGTTGGAAAGTGGGGAACGGAGTATTGTGACACTAGGTTCCCTTTACCTTCCTTGCTTTAAGGAAAAAAACGAAGGTTCTTCTTTTAAAAGAAAAAGGCTGTGTGCCGCACATGGCAGAGTAGGCAGAGAGAATTTGCGCAATGTTAAGACACTCCGTTCCGTATCTTAAATTTAAATTGTAAAATTATATGAGACGAAACCATATTAAAAGTCATTTTAAATATACGATTTAATATTACGTCAATATCAAAAATCCAGTACATAAATATAATTTCAAATATCAATAAATTCCATGAAATAAATATTTATATTTTACTACAATTATATAATATATACACAATCCTATCAAGTGTTATAATACTGAAAGTGTCAAAGCAATCAATAATGGAATTTTTTATATCACAAAATAACAAAGATTACAGATATCTTACTAATATTATAAATACGAAAGTTTGTATGGATGTGTGTATGTTTGTTACTCTTTCACGTAAAAACTACTTAACGAATTTTCATGAAACTTTGCAGTAATATAGCTTCGATATTAGAATAACATAATAAGCTAAAATTTATAGGGATTTTTAACCGACATAAAAAAGGAGGTTCTTTTATTATGTTCCCCGATTACTCGAAGATGCGTGGACCAATTTTCAAAATTCTTTTTTTGTTCGAGAGGATATATTTCATAATTGGTCCAATGGTAAGGAGATCAGGATCTGATGATGGAATCCTGGAGAAATCGAGGGCAACCCTCAAATTTGAAAGGCACAGATGCGATTTTTTCGTATAATAACGCAATTGGGAGATCTGTATCTGACTATCATCTCATTTTATTAACCGACTTCAAAAAAGGAGGAGGTTCTTAATACGTATGTCCCTCAGATTACTCGAAGATGGGAAAACGATTTAAAAAAAAAAATATCGTTAAAGTTAAAGATAATTACTGTAGGATTATTTATCTTAAATATTTCTAAATAAAAGCCCGTGACAGTATATATCTATCTCTTATGTGTAAGTCACTATGACCAAAATAGTGAACGCGGACGAAGTCGCGGGTAACAGCTAGTTCTTTATAAAGTGTTGACGTTACAGTGGCACTGTAGAGGAGTGTTAGTTAAGTACTAATACTGTTTACACGCATTGATAGTGGATTCAATCTCTTTTGAATTAAATATTATATGGGTAAATTGATAAAATATAAAATGTTATGTATTTAATTTTATTACTATGTAAATGTTTAAGATGTAGCGCTGAGTTCCGCCACTCAACACGCAATGCGTCAAATTCGGCGGAAAGTGGGGAAGTAAAGTAGGTTCCCAAGTTTCCTCTGCCTACCCTGCCATGTGCGGTATACAGCGTGATGGTGGGTGAGTGAGTGAATGTAGAAAATGAGAAAAAAAAAACAATAGGCACAAACCAATCAATAATGAAATTTTAATATCACAAAAGAACAAAAGATAATAATATTGTTTATTAAATCATATTGACGTTGCCACTACGGCAGTACAGTGTAGACGGACGGGTGTTTAACTACTAGCTTTTATTTGCGGCTTCGCCCGAAGATTTCGCAACCAGATGAAAAGCCTAAGATTTTTGTAAGATACATAACACTTTTTAAGCCACAGAAATAATACAGAGTATGAAACATACGAAGCTGAAACTTGAGGTCCCTCGTGGCGCGGGGATACAAGCGTGCGACTGTAAACGGGACAGGATGCAAATGAAATATTTTCATTTTCTCGCTCTGGCGATGAGACGACGTGCGGCGTTGACTTCCGCCTCCTTACTTTCCATATACATTTTCATTTTCACGGAAGTGTCTGAACGAGAACTAGTGATGTAACGAATATTCGCATTCGCGAACATTAACATGTTTTCGTGTATAGATAAAATTTCCGTAAATGGTTAAAATAAAAAAATATATATATATACATAAACATAGATAAATAGTCCTTATAATGAAGAAAAATAACCTGTATCACTTGGAAACCGTCCAAGCGATTTGACTAACTAATCTTTTACCTATAATATATTTCCCTCCAGAGATATTAACAATTTTTACGTAGCATGACGATAACATATGTCTTGTTTGATCGGAGTGCTTGGACGGTTTCCTAGAGGCGCGGGTTCAAATTCAGCTACGTTCAAATATTTGTATATTATCTAAAAAGTAGCTCGGAAATTCTCGCGACAAAATATAAACGAAAACTAACGAAACTGTAGTTTCTGAGCTCCTCTAATTCATGTGCATATAAATATATTTAATAGGAATATTTTGTATTCATTAAATAAGAGTTAGTACAAATGGCGTTTTAAATGACTGCTCAAATTATGTAAGGACAAAACAACAAACAAATTATGTTAACTATTATTTCATTTTCTACATTTACTTAACATCAAACTGTATAGCTTATTTTTAAAAATTAATATTTATAATAATTAAATGGCTATAGTAGTGTAGTAGTAAGTATGTTCACATTGGTCACGGGATTGAATCTTCGGGGAAATGCTTATATTTTTTTTTTTCATTTCCTTTTATTTTCAACGGGTGTTGTTTGCCATCAAGTTTACATACTTTATGTCATTAAATTGTCGAACTGTATACAATGATACCTCTCAACACTGGATTCTCATCAGCTTCACGCTGTATCCAGCACATGGCAGGGTAGCCAGAGGGAACTTGGGAACATAGTGTTAAAACATTTCGTTCCGTTCCCCACTTTTCGCCGAATTTGAGGCATTGTGTGTAGAATAGCGGAAATCAAGAACGCGCTTTGCTTTGACTTACATTGCCTAGAATCTATGAATATATAAACATAATAAAAGAGTCTATTACATTCTGTTCTGGGGGTAGGCAGGGAACCTAAATTCAAGACCGTCCCCCACTTTCCACCTAATTTTCACGACATTGCGTCCGCAAAAAGCTATTCAAATACATTTTCTCTATGTAAGGATCGAAGAGAGCTCACATACAGCTGTCGAGATTAATATGTTGTTGTAACAATAAACTTAACATATAATATTAATCTTATTTATTTCACCATTTTCTATCTGACAAATGGTCGAGATGAAATTGACATATTTTTATCTCCACAGATAACATTGTTTTCGATGGCATTAGTTGAGTTTCGTTAGTATTTCGAAATACTTGTTGTGATAATTTAAATAATGTTTGGTGTAAACAGGGGTGTGGCTTTAGGGGTGTTTCCATTCAACCCACCTTTGGGGGCGACTCTACTGACATTCGATATGTTCTCGAGTGTTGAACGCTCAATGTCAACGCCGAGCCGCTTTACTTACAATATGGTATTGTTTTAAATAATTCTCTTTATATTTAAATTTCCTTAACTGTAATAATTATTGTTTTTTTAATAAAAAATACATCGTATCGTGACCTTTTTTAATTTTATAATTAGTTTCGATCTTAAACATTTTTTTAGAAAATAATTGTTTGTATATGTACATGTAAGGTACGTTTTTTTTATTTTCACGCTGCATTTGCACAATGCAGATTAGACAGAGGGAACTTAGGAACCTCGTGTTAAGAGACTCGTCATTATTAAGCAACTTCCAATTACCAATTTTAGACTAAATTAGAAATCAAAGTATTCAATAATTCATTTATCGAATGGGGTTTGAATTTAATATTGTGCTTATTGTCGCACGCTTGAGTTTTGCTTATAAGATTATTTGAATCTCACTGGGATAGTTGTTCAATACTATTATTACTAAAACTGTCATGAATGCCTCAAATTCGGCGGAAAGTGGGAAAATAAACCGCTTTCCCGTAAACGTGCGCGATTTGAATCCGCACCTCTTAGAAACGGTTGGATGGTATCCGAGAGACGTGGGTTACAATCCATACGCTCCGTATAAATCTCTATATCTTTTCTTTCCTTAGTGTGGATTAACTTTGAAATAAGTAAAAATAGAACATTATATATTTTTTCACCTCCAATCCACCTAAAAAGAAAGATTATTTTACAAATTATTACATTACAAAACTTATCGCTTATCATTCTATTCTAATTACTTTTAAATATCTTATTTAAATTCAAGGCAAAAGTCAGAAGACCTAGACAGCATTATATATACCCCTATATATAATATATATTGCAGTTATAGAAATAAGAATATATAAACATCTTTTTACAGTAATTTCAGACATAATGTACGTACTTGCCATTGTTAGATTCGCATCAAGACTTGTTATACTTTATTTATATTTAGATACGCTGTCACCGTCATGGCGCTTACAGAATGTATGCAGTTTGAAAATTATATTTGTATTTACATATTAGTAAGGTTTAAATTGCCTTTGTAATTATTGTTGAGGCCTGTCGTGGCGCAAAAGCACAGGTGTGTGACTGTACGCGCGACAGGTGTGGGTTTGGTCCCCATACGTGATATTAAAATATTTAATGAGCTGAAAAACGCGGCGTTGTGTTCCGCCACTCAACACGCAATGCCTCAAATTCAGCGGTAAATGGGGAACGAAAGTGGAACGGAGTGTCTTAACACTAGGTTCCCTCTGCCTACCCGGCGTCTTGTGATACAGCGTGAGGCTAAAAAAAAAGAAAGAGTGGGGATCGAACCAATAACCTGCATGCTTCTACAGTCCCACGCTTGTGCAACGTGTGCAGCAATTATACCGAGTCAGTCTGATGATAGTCCCGAAATATTGGAAAACCACCTCAGAATTTAATAATAAATAAACCACTCGAGTTTACGCACTTGTACGAGTATTTCATATAATTTACAACTCCGAATCCGTTTCATAGCACTTGATGTAGCTCTTTTAATGTTGCAGCCAGAATCTCAATTGTAGAATTGTTATAATGCACAATAAAAGCATGTTTTTTTTCTTATCTTTCTGTCATTACATGACCATATCGATAAAATCTAAAGCATATTTACCCTATACATAAATCTTCCTAAGCTTCACGCTGTATCCCACACATGGCAAATTGGGAAACTAGTGTTAAGACACTCCGTTCCGTTCTCCACTTTTTGCCGAATTCGAGACATTGCTTGTTGAGTGACGGATCCTCTCGACCGCTTGAACTATATTAATGTTTATTTAAACTATGGTTAAAACGATATTAATTTGAAGGTTATGAAGTTGTTGGACTTTGTTTTATTTTTTAAAATAACAAACATATTTTGTTTAAAACGGGTTTTCTTTGAAAAACGTATCCTTTCTAATACCTCAATAATGGTAGTGTTAGGACACTCCATTTCCCACTCACCGCCCAATTTTCGAGACAGCGTACAGTAGCGAAACTCAACGCTGCGTGTTGTCTTCATGCCCTGTTTTAAAAATAATGAAAATGTATTAGGCAAAAATATGATGATAACTCTCTTATGAACATCTCAGGTACTAAAAAAATAAAACAAATATAAATTTTATAACACTACGTATGCTTAATTGGTTTATTATATATGTGTATATATATATGTACCATAATATGTTGTAAAATGTTATCATACTGATAAGCCGTAGGTATGCGAGTTTATTCTCTTTTGATTTATTTACCTACACGCTGTTTTCATTTACTCACATTGAAATCCTTCAAATATCTTGAAATCTCATTTTTTTCTTTTTTTTTTAGCTTCACGCTGTATCCCGGACATGGCGGAGTGGGCAGAGGGAACCTAGTGTTATGACACTCCGTTCCGCTTCCGTGTGGCGGAACTCAACGCCGCGCTTTGCCTTACTACCAGAACGAAGAAATGAAACATTAAATATTAAAATATTAAATATTTCATTTCCTCGAGTGGGGATCGAACCCAGAACCTATCGGTTACAGACAGGCCTCTATAATATAGCAATAAGTTATAGAATTATTATATAAGTTATAGATGTCATTTCCCTTCACAAATCAGACATATCTATTTATAATACCTCGAATCTATTCATATAAAAAATGCGGCGTAGAATTTACGTTTTTGTTTATTTTGACTTCACAGAACTCAACCATTGCCATAATTTCTTTCCCAGATCGGTATTATCAAAGAGTTCACAGTAAAACGTCGCGTGCGCTACTCTATACATTTATTTACATAATTCTTCTATTGACGAGCAAAACACGTACAATACCGTGAGTCACTTCTATATAATATTTTTTAAAGTACAACCATAGTATGGATATATTTAAAATAAATAATGAAGATAATGTTAAGATTATCAAGTTTTATAATTACATTTACTCACTAACTCTGTGAATTACTGTGCCTTACTTAGGAACCTGTGCCTTACTTAGGAACCTAGGGTTAAGACACTCCGTTCCGTTCTCGACTTACTTTCCGCCGAATTTGAGGCATTGCATATTGACTTACGTGCGTGATTATTTAGGTTTACAAGATAAAAAATGTCGTCAGTCATGTAAAAAAATGAAAGTTGTATATAACCCGCATATTGCAAAGGAGGCAGAAGGTTCATATATCCTAGACTCTTCGTTCATCAGTTTTCGCCTATTATTCGAGACGTTGCGTTTTAAGTAGCGGAACTTAACGCCGCGTTTTTTAATGAAGCAAGAATACAAAAAATACGCAATTCCTGAAAAAGCTTCCATATTATCATTTAAAGTATAGGTATAGTATATTAAATACTTAAAAAAAATCTCGGTTTGTTAAATAACACTGTATCGATAGTAAATTATCTATTCAGTTTATAAACTGAAAAAAATATAGACCTGATAAAGTATGGTATGGTTCTTTGATTATGGCGTTCCGAGTGTGCCAGTTGAGCACATATCACTTCGCCAGTGTCACGTTGTATGGAAAATACACGAAGGAGGTTGTACGGTAAAAAACAGATAAAGTATATACACTTTTCGTAAGCTAATTGACAATCAGCTGTCAAAAAATCGGTGGAAAGTTGAGAACAAAAATGAATTAATAGTAACGCAATGTCTTAAAAGGATCCCAGGTTCCTTCTAATAACTAACATGAAGCTAAAAAACATATGGGACACTCAAAACGTTACGGAGTGTCTTGGCACTCTGCTTATGTGTCAGGCAGATAGCCATCTGTAGAATAAATAAAAGATTATTCACTTGTTGTTCCTTAGAAATAAGAATTAAAACGATGTATATGAGGCACAAAAGTGTATATTATAATAGTAGTTAAGTACATGATGTCACTAACTGCAGCTAATTAACTTTGCACAGTGGTCTATGAAAGACCAACTACGCAATTGTGCTATATTTATTTACTTTGGACTTAATCCTTATGTTTATACTTCAATTTATTTGTGTGTCATATTTTGAGCGATATAAGAATATCAATATCTCCGTTGAAGTACCTTTTTTTATACATTAATCACGTTTGTGCATACAACATTGTTTTTTTTAGCTTCACGCTGTATCCCGCACGAGGCAGGGTAGGCAAAGGGAACCCGGGAACCTAGTGTTAAGACACTCCGTTCCACTTCCGTTCCCCACTTTCCGCCGAATTTGAGGCATTGCGTGTTGGGTGGTGGAACACAACGCCGCTCATTTACCTTTTTACCAGAGCGAAGAAATGAAACATTAAATATTTAAATAGAAAATATTAAATATTTCATTTCCTCGACTGGAGATTGAACCCAGAACCTGTCGGTTACAGTCACACTCTTGTGCCGCTGCGCCACGACAGGCCTCATTGTTATTTCATATTAAAATTGATCGAATGATTGACAAGATATTTTTTATGGGCGTGTTGTGGCACAATTTGACAATGCCAATTTTACGTTGGTTACCCCTGACAATGAAAGGAGAGAAGAAATAAAGACTGTGTGTCATGGCTCAGGAATACAAATGTGATTGTCAACGCGATAGGAAATTAAATATTTAATATTTTCATTCTCTGGTAATAAGACAAAGCGCGGTGTTGAGTTTCGCCATTGAACACGCAATGCCTCAAATTCGGCGGCGGAAAGTGCGGAACGGAACGGAGTGTTAAGACACTATATTCCGTTCCTCACACTAGGGACACACTATGCTTTTCTGCCATGTTCGCGGTACACGCCAAGAAATTAATATTTTCATTCTCTGGTAACAAGACAAAGCGCGGTGTTGAGTCCCGCCACTGAACACGCAATGCCTCAAATTCGGCGGCGGAAAGTGCGGAACGGAACAGAGTGTAAAGACACTATATTCCGTTCCTCACACTAGGGACACACTATGCTTTTCTGCCATGTTCGCGGTACAGCGTGAAGGTCTCATATATACGTTATATAATAAATATGTAGGCTTATTATTTATAGACATCGTTACGCAGCAATACGATATTATGTTATACGTTACAGCCATAACAAAAGTGCGATTTACATATATTTCAATATTACATAGTGTTTTCAAAACTGCACGAATTAAGAATTTAAATATGTCACTTTAATATAAGCAACATTTTTCATTTCTTTGATCTGGTAACAACTCCGTCCACTGAACACGCAATACTTCAAATTCGACGGAATGTGGGGGTTCCCAAGTTACCTATGCTCGCACTGAAATGTGCGGGTTACAGCGTGAAGCTGGACAATTTTTATTTCATTATCACGCTGTATCCCGCATCGAGTATAGGCAGGAGGAACATGATGTTAAGACACTCAGTTACCTTCCCAACACCTAACTTTGTAGATATGATGCAGAAATTTAAAATAATGAATAATGTCCACGGTCTCAAAAAACTTGATTTGACATATAACTAAATACCTATACAAAAGTCAAATTATTGTTTTTATTCAAAATTTATTACTATATGTTGCCAGAACAATAAAACAATATTCAATTTGTTCTAGTATAATTATATAGTCAGTTTTACAGTGCATTTGGTCTTTTATTATCATCGTACCGATGCTTTGATCTACCAATATGGTGTACTATCTGTAGATAACTAAATACAAATAAATAACAAATATATAGTATAGTAAGTATATATAATGTTATAAAACAATAAATTGAATTGTAAAACAACTTAGATAAAGTTACGTTGAGGCCTGTCGTGGCGCAGCGGCACAGGCGTGTGACTGCAACCGACAGGTTGTGGGTTCGATCCCCACTCGAGGAAATGAAATATTTAATATTTTCAATTTAAATATTTAATGTTTCATTTCTTCGCTCTGGTAACAAGCCGAAGAGCGGCGTTGAGCTCCGCCACTCAACACGCAATGCCTCAAATTCGGCGGAAAGCGGGGAACGGAAGTGGAACGGAGTGTCTTAACACTAAGTTTCCTTTGCCTACCCTGCCATGTGCGGGAAACAGCTTGAAGCTGAAAAATAATAAAAAAATAACAGATAAATTCGTGTCAAATCAATCAAATTATCAATGATCGTTTTTTTTAATTTATTATTGAAACGGAGTTTATACCTTTCCATGTACTCGTATAAATATCTGTTACTATCTTTTTTTTTTGCAAATTATAGATATATGTATAATAAAAAGTAAATTACTTTTAAATTCATATAAAAATCTGTTAGGTTCCTATGTTGTTCGTAAATAATAATAGTTCAAATATAACATTCATTAATATTTCCGTTTGTCCTTAATTTATTCGGGAAGCGTACTTTTAAAAATACATAAAATTTCATATTTCATTTCATTTGACTCAAAAGGCTTACAAAAAAACATGTGCCGAAAAAATAATTAAATATTCACCAATTTTATTTTCATTAAGTAGTTACATACATTAAGTAGTTACATACATTGCAGGGTAGGCAAAAGAAATTTGGGAACCTAGTGTTAAGATACTATCCGCCGAATTTGAGGCATTGCGTGTTGAGTGGCGGAGCTCAACGCCGCTCTTCGACTTGTTACCAGAGCGAAGAAATGAAACATTAAATATTTAAATTGAAAATATTAAATATTTCATTTCCTCGACTGGGGATCGAACCCAGAACCTATCGGTTACAGTCACACGCTTGTGACGCTGCGCCACTGCGCCACGACAAGCCTCAGTATATTATATAACAGATAATATGAACATAAAATGACATTGTTGACACAGAGTAATAATAATTAAACCATTGAAGCGTATGATTTTCCACTTTTTTAATCACGTTAAGGATCTTGTGCTCATCTTATATCAATGTGCATTAGAAAAAGTATCTTAATTTTAAATAATAATAATTTGACTATCAAGCTATATTTACATATCATGATTTCCATCTGGTTAGAAAATCACATATTATTCATGACTTCAAGTCATTGTCAAGGCCGGAAAATTATAAACATCAAACGTTTATATGATATCATTTTGTATTATGGGGTAATTTTTCATTCATAATTGTGGCATGAGTCATACATATGAAAAAATGTAGTTATTGAAGATTTTCATGCATCTTTTCATGATCTCAGATCTCGTATCTTCGAGAGGCAAGGAAAACCTGGTGAAATGGACATGTGCATTATCTATTGACATTCTCCTGGGAGGTGCCATGACCTTAGTTTCACATTGATCTTTTTCTGTTCTTTTGTAAACGCTTTATGTGTTGCAAAGGCTGTGTCGCATTATATAAGAGTAATGATATATAATAATATGTATTATAAAAACTGATGAAACTTTTAAATGAAATGCATTTCTCCCCTCTCCAAGTCCTAAATACGCGTTGTCGATGGTCGTCGCGAACTCTAATAAAACGCAATTTGCATTTAATTTTTTTCCCTTGGCCTTAAAATCTTTTTTCTATAAATAAATTTTAGTCTCATTTACTTAAGTGGTGGCATAAAATCTTAAGAACTAATTATTTTCTTTAAATAAACTTTATATATTTTATAATTATTTTACTCAGCTTCACGCTGCATCTCGCACATGGCAGGGTAGGCAGAGGGAACCTGGGAACCTAGTGTTAAGACACTCCATTCCACTAGCGTTCCCTACTTTCCGCTAAATTTGAGGTATTGCGTGTTGAGTGGTGGAACTTTTGCTTAATTACCAGAGCGAAGAAATGAAATATTAAATACTTAAATTGAAAATATTAAATATTAAATTTCCTCGAGTGGGGATCGAACCCACAATCTATAGGTTACAGTCACACGCTTGTGCCTTTCATAATTATTTTCATATTTAATATATGTTTTTTATAATACATTTGCATTGTGTTCCCGTTAAGTCTTCACTTTTAATCGTATTAAAAAATGTACGTGTTACTGAAAGATAAGAAATTTATTTAATTGAAAATTAAATAAATAAACGTCTTGTGGCTCTATTGTTTTATTGAATTAAAATTAATAAAATGAAAAGAAAAAAAAATATTTTTTTCTCTGAAATATTTTACGATACCTACTACTGATGTAATTTTCTATAATTGCTTGTATAAAAAAATCTCTTGTCTTCGTGTGAACAACGGCGTTGTCAAAAGTATAATTTTGTGAAACGTGTCATTATTATAATTTGGATGGCTATTATTTATCATTATCGTTATAGTGAATAACTTATGCAGGT
>DWMZ01003066.1:0-13237 GCA_018249855.1 Eueides tales michaeli | reverse complement strand
TATATGCGGTTATCGCGACAACTTTTTAATTTGCCTTATTAAAACTAGTCTTATCTAAAGTATTTGAGTATTTGATGATTTATTTCATTCATATTCTTGTATGAGACTTGACTTGGTATAGATAAAACGGCAAAATTATGTCTAAAGAACGTGTTTAAAATAAAGTAATTTATTATAAAAAATATTTTTAAGTCTTTTAATAATATATTTATCGATATATTAAAACGTTGCATCTTACTGTAGATATTACTATTATAATTGTTCTTTTGAAGTGCATGTTATTTTTAAATCATTGCCGACACCTTTCAGCAGGCAAAAACATCTAAAGTGCATTATACAAATAGAACATTTCAATAATGAATATTTCTATTTAAATTTTTGGTTTTAATATAAATTTTCGGAAGTCGGATGTCAACTTCGTCGGAATTTTCGAATTCAATTTCCTTCCCCTATTTAAATGTAAGTAAAAAACAAAACGACTTATCAATAGCATATTATGAATCATTTGATTACAACGGACTTGCATTGATTGTATCAAAAAGATATATGAATATATCTCCTACATCATTAAAATTATAGGTCAGTGTCGATCGATAAGCTCGATATATTTTATCAAGCAATACTTGTTAAAGCGAAATGTCAATGTGATCGATTATTGATATTGTTACATAATAAGTATAATGCATAATTATATAGTTTACAGACGCGTTCTTTTTTTCAGAAATTAATGCCAAGCACCTATGGTCACCTAAAAGGCACATAGGGCCACTAGGCCTCATGTGCCTGACCCTGGCATATCCGGAAATGGAAACCCCAGGCAAATACAATGGCGCGTGTAAGGACTGTCTACTTTACTGCTTATCTTATAAACAGCTTAATCGAGCTCATATTGATAATTTAAAAAGATAAACGTGAAATTTAAACAAAAATAAATCTCATGTAAACATACGATCATTTTGACATTTTTGTAAATATACATATGTTTAAATTATATAGCGACAAATTGCTTATGCCAGAGTTATTACATACATAAATATTTTAGCTAATAATGTTTTTTTAAATAAATTAATATATATATATATATATATATATATATATATATATATATATATATATATATATATATATATATATATATATATATATATATTTAAATTATATACCATAATATATAATAACATTTCATAAATATTTAAGACTATAAATATTTTATCATCATAATCATGTCATTAACATAAGAGTCGCATATTTTTGGCAAACATTAAGATTTAAAGCGTAATGATATGCGCATATATAAAAATAATCTAGCTTATTGTATATACAGAGTCTATAATAATATCTACAGTATCTTTAATAGACTACGCTTTAGTAAAGACTATACCTGTTTTAGTATTTTACCAGCAGCCATTTAAAACCTTAAAAAAGTTTGAAAATTTTTGGAAGATGAGTGTCACTTGTCCTATCACCAGAGTCCTTTGTTTATCATGGCAGTGTAAACTTAGTGTTCAGACACTCTGTGTTCCACTTCAGTTGCTAAATTTATCGTAGCTTCTTGTCTGATTCGTAAAAACGAAAAAAATAATAAATACAATATTTCCAGGAAATATAAGAACAATCAAATACTTCCCAACTGCGCCATAAAGCAGCCAAATTTTTATTTAATTATAAAAATTATGTCACTGGTTTGACATTTATGTGTATCATATTATTAAAATTGGTTAATAGTTCCATTTTATTATATATTAAGGTTTCCATGCACGTGTACTGAATTTCGTAGGTGTATATGAACAAATTTCATAGAAACTAAAAGTTATACTTAATTTTTAAAGTCAGATTAGATCAGTAACTATAACTTAAAGAAAAGTCCAAGTTTCATCAAATAGAGTTCAGTAATTTTAGAAATATTACCCATATTTCAACTCTCCACTTTTCTCTACAATTTCGATAAGGACATATACAATATTCGGCACGTAAGCGTCCATCTTCTTTATTTAAAATGGAATACTATTTTGACTTAAAATTACTTTACTTTTCTCTTAAGATTGTTTGTTTGTACATATGTAAACCGGAATATATGTTGTATTTTAGTTTCACATCGCATCCCGCTTATAGTATCGTATCCCGCATATAATACTCGAGGCATTGCGCGTTAGTAGCGGATCTTAACGCCGCATTTTGCTTTGTTACAAAATCGACAAAATGAAAATATGAAATATTCATATTTAAATACTCTCTACTCTCTCAGCTTCACGCTGTATCCCGCACATGACAGGGTAGGCATAGGGAACTTGGGAACCTAGGGTTAAGACCCTCCATTCCACTTCCGTTCCCCACTTTCCGCCGCATTTGAAGCATTGCCTGTTGAATAGGGGAACTCAACGACGCGTTGTGCCTTGTTTAATTTCCAAATTATTAAATATTTCATTTCCTCGAGTGAGGATCGAACCCACAACCTGTCGGTTACAATCACACGCTACGCGGTTACTTGGTCTAGTCTACAATACACAGCAAACGCTATCAAATTTTAACGTACGAGTACAATTACTCACGAAACACATCAATGAAATTTAATATGATCAAAAATAGCTTTAATAAAGATGAAAGTTGTTCCATTAACACGCATTGCGCACTAAAATAGGGCACAACGTATTTAGCTGACACCTGTGAAATAATTAACTATATATAAATTATATATATATTTTTTACTGATTTCGTTAACGAGGCCGTCGTGGCAGCGCAGACGTCGTTTGAATGTCAACGCTATGTATCAAACCCATAGCGGGTTCGTTAACTGCTCGAGGAATCAAAAAAAATATTCTCTGTATCTTATAAAATAATAAATTTTAAAATTATAGTCTACATAAACGAAATTGCTCGTGACGATAAACGTACACATATGTATTATATATATTTTAAATTTTCTATTAAATATTTGAAAAGCGACTAAGCGAGCTTTACACTACATAAGGTAGGCAGAGGGAACCTGGGAACCTAGTGTTAAGACACTCCGTTATTCACTTTTCGTCGAATTTGAGGTATTACTGTTGATTGACGGAACTGAACGTCGCGACAGCTTTTTAAGCTCCAAATTTAATACTAACTGGATTTGCCAACCGGAAATTACGATGTTATTACCACTAGAGACAAATATTTGCATTTGCAATCCAAATGTTTGATGTGGGCGGGATTTTGTAGCGGAAACGCCATTTGCGGTCCCTAAGCTATGCAATATTTGTTTACGTAGTAATAATGTACATCTATGTATATACTATTCATATATTTTTTTTACCTCAACTTGTATACTAATTTTATAAAATTTAAGCACTTGTTTGAATTAATGCGCTAATCTCAGTAACTTAACATACATTCGTGGTTAAGCCGCGTTAACCCGGCGTTAAATTTTGCTTATTCAACATTAGTTAACCTCTGTACGAATTGTATACCTATCCCTAATTTCTATTATCTATTTATCAAGCAGGCAATTATTACTCTGTAGAAATATTTTTTTATTATTATCTTATGTCGATTATTCACGCCTTTGCTTTTCGAAACTATGACCCTGCCTGATGAGCATCAGGCACGGTCATGGTTTCGAAAAGCGAAGTACAAATTATCTTAACATTTGGACCTAAACAATATAATTGACATAAAAATACACAAGTAGGTATGTTTATGTATACAAAATTATTATTTTTTTAGCTTCACGCTGTATCCCGCTCGAGGCAGGGTAGGCAAGGGTAACCCGGGAACCTAGTGTTAAGACACTCCGCTTCACTTCCGTTCCCCACTTTCTGCCGAATTTGAGGTATTGCGTGATGAGTGGCGGAACTCAACGCCGCGGTTCGCCTTATTACCAGAGCGAATAAATGAAACATAAAATATTTAAATTGAAAATAATAAATATTTCACTTCCTCGACTGGGGATCGAATCCAGAACCTGTCGGTTACAGTCACACGCTTGTGCCGCTGCGCCACGACAGGCGTCATACATAAATTATAATTAATAATTAATAATTATTACCCGACTCGTTCTTTAAATTTAAATTGTCAAGATTTTTTTAACTAACAATTTACTCATAGTGTCACTTACAGCAAAGGCCGAAGCTTAGAACTTTTTTTAAGTAACAGTTTACTTCGCCAGGCTTAATGTGTGATTCTTCGCAGTTCATTTATTTATGTTTTTAGATGTATTGGGTGTGGGTTCGATCCTCACTCGAGGTAATAAATTAATATTTTCAAATCAAATACATTTCTTTCCTTACTCTTGTAACAAGGCTAAGTAGGCGTTGAGCAACAACTTAACAAGCAATGCCTTAAATTCAATGTCTTAATACTAGATTTCCAAGCTATATAATATATATATATATATATATATATATATATATATATATAATTATTACAAAATCTGTCAAAAATTATTATGAATTTCCCGTATTCGACTGCAGGAGTTTGCTTTAAACGACGCAAGTTAACGCCGAACTATAAATAACAATAACTGATTGAAACGCAAATTTTTAGTTTTGTTTATCACAATTGGCTAGACTGATTATTTTAAATCACTTTATAGCATTCTGAAAATATCTTGAATGTCAATCTCAACCGCGAGTCACACATGACACGTGTATATTCAAAGAAAGCCCATGAAAAACATCAAACGTTTTCCTTGAAAGCTTGTTAACTATGACGCTAGCACTATTTTAAATTGAAATAATTCTGTAAATAATAATAAATAGATGTCTAAATTGAATTGTAATAATTATTTATAAGTAGCTATAAGTCCTGTTGCCTATCGTAGCGTCGGGTCGAAGTACAAGCATGTGACTTAAAGGCGACAGTGCGTGGGTTCGATATTCACTCGAGAAGATATTTAATATTTTCAATTTAAATATATAATGTTTTTATTTCTTCGCATTGGTAACAAGACAATACACGGCGTTGGGTTCCGCAACTCACCACGCAATACCTCAAATTCGGCTTAAAGTGCCGTTGCCCACTTATGACGGAGAGTTTAACCCCAAGTTGCCTCTGCGTACACTGTCATGTACAATTAGTTATTAGATAAATAACTAAACATTAAATAATGAATAGTTAAGCCAAGAATCCCAACAATAAAATTCTATAAATTCAAATACATTACTCAAGTTTTCTGCTTTCTTGTAGATCATTGAAATTAAAAGGTACCTGAAACAAAAGAATAATATATTTAATTACAAATATTATTTACTGCAATTTGGAATATGAACGTAGAAAGAAAATAGAGAGAATATCAACACTCCGTTCTCCGATTTCCACCCGAATTCTTAAACATTGATTGAGTGACGTAACTCAATCCCGCAACATTTCTTTTACCTCAAAATACCAACTACAATATTTACTTTCTACAAAAGCTATGAAAATATATACAAAAATACCACACCACATTCCATGAATTCAGAAAGCCCATCAAAGCATACCAGAACACCAAGTGGCACTGTCCCTTTGAAGTTCAGTTACAATGTAAGTCGTGACTATAGGAATACCGTTGTATTCTTAACTATCCCATAATGTTTGTAAAGAATCCCAAGTTTGGTGCTACGCGGTCGCTAAATGAGTATCCTGTTCGCGGCTGGCCGAACGCGGAGATCAAAGATTATTTTATGTTGAAAACAGGTTTAACCCTTCTTTCTATAATTAAGGCCGGAAATTTTGTTTGATAAAATAATTCAATTTTGTTTTTACTATAATAGTAAAGTAGTGATAAAATTTTAAT
Source organism: Eueides tales michaeli (assembly GCA_018249855.1). NCBI lineage: Eukaryota > Metazoa > Arthropoda > Insecta > Lepidoptera > Nymphalidae > Eueides > Eueides tales. Next base: position 7,488 of record DWMZ01003066.1, on the reverse strand, counting down.
TATGCTGTTTCGGTGTCGTTTTTTATTAGCGCCTTTAAAGAAATGAGACGATGTTTTTTTTGAATAAGACAAAAAGAGACAGTGACGTGAAGTGACAGTATGTAATAATGTTTTTATTACTCAAAGTTGAGATTCAAGCTTACGCCTCATGGATAGCTTTCAAAAAGCGTGAGTTCAGAGATTCTTTCTCCGATCTTAAATACATTATTCTTGTTTTGCGTAAAGTCCTAAATACACGTACCAGCAAATGATTAAATTTCTTAATATACTGCCCATTCCACTGCTACTATACCATATCTTACGACTTTCTTAGCTAAAGTACGTTTAGTTATTAAAAGAAACTCTCACAACAAAACAAATTGCAATAATTTTCACTGCACAAATTTAAAACAATTGAAACTGAAATATGGAGCATAACTTTTAAACAACATTAAACGATCAGTGATACTTAAATTTTATCACAGGACTTATACATTTAGCGGCTGTGTCAAGTGATATAGAACTCTAACAGGTTAGTGATAGGGTTAATTTTTGTGTCTCACCAATTCAATTGACAAAAGCGCTTTATGAAAAAGAAATTGGCTTGCAGACGTACGCAATTGATTTACAGCTTGTATTGTTGTTTTAAATCGTGATCGATACCGGTAGTGTGAAAAGGTAATTAATGTTCTACTTTTGTTGTTCTGCTAATGTGAAAGTGGATTTATATTTATTTAAGCCGCAGTGGCACAGTGGCACAGCAACTGGCTATAAACGCGATGATTGTGAGTATGATTCCTATTGTGGTTAGTTAATTATTTTAGGAACGGAGTCCTTGAACACTAAGCTGTTTACCTTATTTGCGGGATATAGCGTGAAGTTAAAAAAAATGTATGCAATGAGCGTGATTACCTGTATTTTTTTAAAAAAACTTATGAAATATTTGAACACGTGTTACCTATATGTACGTTGTATAAAGATTAAGAAATACATCATTATGCAGGTATTATTAGTTATTGCCAAAATATCATATAACTAACGAATAAAATTTCTTAGGTATTATCATATTATTTGCGAAATCACACTCTTCTAACCAATGCCAATTTAAAATTTATGACATATAATATAAATAATAATATATTTCTATATAACTTAGTCAAAATGATTTAAATTAAAAGTATATTTTTACATATTTAAGTTAACATAATACTTATTTACGTCTCTGAGCTCTATTAGGAGTATAAATGACTATAATAAAAGTGTAAAAATAACAGGTTGTGGGTTCGATCCCCAATCGAGGAAATAAAATATTTAATATTTTCATTTTTTTTTCTAGTCACAAGGCATACGTAATTCAGCGGAATGGAATGGAGTATCTAAAAGGTTCCCAAGTTCCCACCCTGCCATATGCGGGAAGGTGAAAAAATCTAAATAAATATGAATGAAAACAGCAGGCAATGTGACAAATACAAGACAAAAAAAAATTACAACTTAACACTAAGCTATGCATCATTATCACAAATGCATCTGCTCCGAGTGTGAGTGCCATTCACAAAAGATGAATGGGCATACGTCGGATTTACGATCGATAGAAAAACAGACATCTGTACGTAGTCGGTAGTATGACGCGACGATTTATACCAGTTTTTGTAATGTACATATGGTGACAACACTATATAAATATTTTATAGGACATTTGGCTACAGCCAAATAAAATATCTTTTGAGTTTTAAGATGTTTTTTTCATTGCCTTACTCTTGTAGTAGAGGACAGCGCAGCTTTGAATTCCGCCATTCGAGTCGCAATGTTTTGAAAATGGAATGCTAGTGGTGTACGGAATACTTCACTAGGTTCCTTTTGTGTTTTGCGATGTGAGAGGTACAACATGAAATTAATAAGAAGTATAAATTATAATGATAATGAAATGAATCGTTCTCTTTGGTGTAGAGCGAAGCCACCCACCACAACCACTTGCCCGTTCGTATTTGCTAGTTTGAAAGCCACACCACCAGTTGCCCGTTCGTATTTGCTAGTTTGAACTAAAAATTGTACTTAAGATAATTACATATTTTTAATTTATATTAGCAATCATATTTTTATGTGTCACTAGTAGTGATAAAAAGTGATAAATCTTGACTAAATATACCAGAGAGATACGTATTAGATAATAATTAAATAGTTAATCAGCCTAAGTTTAAATTTATTCATGGCCAGTTTAATCACAATGACTTAAATACCCAAAATCGTATAGAGTTAAATAGATTAACCAATTCATTGTATAAAAAAATTACGAGCTTCAATTTGGAAGCCACTATGGCCTCAATTTCGTTAGCGACTGTACAAAAACGTGATAATATTATTGTTTACTCTAGTTTTTCTACTATAGCACAGTAGGGAAGGCGTGTTGAAATATAACGCTGTTTGTATTACGCTTTTGTCTGTAAAAGCTGTCGTTATCTATCACCAGTTCAAATTACATCGTCGATCACATTTTTTGTGGATGATTCTAATGAATATAGTTGCATTTTTGACCTTTTATTTATATTTTAAGTATTTGTTTTGATTAAGTTTAGATTTTATTGCGATCTTAATTTTATATTGATTTAATTGTGATCACGTCGTGGCACAGTAGAGAATGTTCAGAACAGAATATAAAGTATCACATACCACTAAATATTTTGAAAAGATTTTTTTAATACAAACTCATTTCATTCTTAAATTTTATTTTAGCTTCACGCTGTATCCAGCACATGGCAGAATAGACAGAAGGAATTTGGGAGCTTAGTGTTAAAATACTCCGTCCTTACTAAGATTGGTCTTTCGATATTTTTTTTCATTTCCTCAAGTGGTCTTCGAACCCATAACCTCGCATAAAATTTATATACGGCTGAAAATATACTTAAGTGTCTATAGGTAGGCACTATAATATAATTATATAAGTTTTATTATTAAATAAATAGATTTCACAATACGAGCTTTGTGATATTAATATAATTGCATCATTTATTTCCTAAATAGTTTGTAATATGTCAACGTATGTGGGCGGAAGTGTTTTTACCTTATTACGTTATTTCTTACTATTCCAACTAATATGAATTGTGAAAATGATGCAAAATATTCAGCTTTATATATTATATATTTTAATGAAAAATAGGGATGTCAAAGGAAACCCAGTGTTAAGACACGCCAATTTTCTCGAGACATTCCATGTAGAATTAATTGCTTGTAATTTTCTTTTAGAAATCGTATAGAAATATGAACGTTTGGATATTTCAACGCGCGTGTAGACTACGTAGCTAAGTAATTTAAATATTTGTTGTAAGATTTTTTTTGTTTACAAAGTGGATTTTTGTGTGTGAGAAAGTGAATTACATTTTGGAAATCATAAGAAAATTATGCATATTTAGTCACTTCCTAGAGGGAGGATGGAACCCATAAGTATTGGGTCTGAGACATCCCCACTAAGCCACCGTAACGTTTTTATAATAAAATAACATCGAAATTATTTTTCTACAAGTAAAAAATATATTTTAGTAAATCCGTTTCGTAAACATCCGTTCGACATGAAGACAACTAATTCCGGTTAAGATAACATTTTAATATTATTTTCGTTATATAAAATTTAATTAATTTCCTTCTTTTAAACAATCGTGTACATCTTTAATATTTTCACGCATAGATGGTTTTGGACCTCTGGATTTTTCTTATGGCTGTTTAAATTATATTCAACTTATGATATACTTAAGAAATTATAATTGTAATTTTCCAAGAAGCATTAAAAATAATATAATTTTCGGAAAGTTGAAAAACCCTATTAATCCACTTGTGGTGTATATGGCCAAAAGTAACGTTCCCGCATACGGCGTACATCACGATAGCTGATAAGGACGTGCCGAAGCGCTATTTTCCTTTATTTTTAATTTCGTGCATGCAAAATCTAACAAGCAACAAACAAGAACTACACCGTTTTGTTAAAAAATATTGTATATTTAACTACTATTTTGTGTAGAAAACTTACATTAATCTTGATTCCACGTCTGCGACCAAACTTCCGACATAAACGTCAGACATTAATGTATGTACTCTATACACATTTACGTTTTTTTTATGAGTCAATTTATAAATGTACGTAAATTGTGTAGTACGTTTACTGTGTGTCATGAAGTGTATTGAAAGTGTCAAAGCAGTTCGAAAGTTTTCCAGCTATTAGAGACACTAGTGTTTATATACAGAGACACTGTATATATTGAGTGTACCGTGTATGTTTAAGAATAATTTGTTATTTGCGAATATCAAATTAATTATAATAAGATACACAATCAACCTTGCAGAATATTTTTTACACAGATAGTCTGCCTAGTAATCTGTACAAAAAAAATATTCCAAATAATACGAATAACTACCTAAGTAAGGCTTTAAAATTTTGAAATAAGATCAAAAAAAAATCATTAATATTACTTAATATGACTCACAAAACGTATGTAAGTATAATGAATACAATCATAACATTAAAACAACGATAAATCAACCAATAACAATACGTAAACTAAACTGAAATCATCAATAATAATTTTGGTTTCTTCATATAATTTACAGTTAGTTATATAAACTTGCTGACATCACGAGAAGAATAAATAGGGATTTATTGAATGATGTAGCTAATTTGTGTCATGGATGGACATCCCAATATAAATCAATGTCACGCTTGCGACACGTTCGTGAAATCTATGGCCCTTTATACATTGGCTCAATCTCAGAGTCAGATGTTATATCTGTTACTAATGGAATATTGCTTTGTAGATTTGGTCTTGTTAAAAAATTTGGGTTGGTAATAGTAATTTTGTGGTATTGCTTAGTTGAGCTCAGCCACTCAACACCCATTGCCTCAATTTCGGTAGAAGGTGGAGAACGGGGTTTCTAAGTTCCCTCTGCGCAAAAAATATTTAATCATTTAGATGACTTTTCTATCTATCGTAAGTGATTTACGATGATTTCAGAACATTTGTTTATTTTTTGTCATTATGGTCGCATTCTCGCATTTACATGCATGCCTCAGAAAAGCAAATATAACATATTTCTAATAGAGCGATTTCGTTTGTTATTTACTTTACTATTTCTGTGTTCGAAGATGTTTTATTTAAAAGAAAGTAAAAGTAAATAAATTTTGTAATGTAAATTATATCAAATTGTCTATGATCTTCGCGATCATTACTCATTTTACTCTTTAACTGAATTAATCACACATACATTTATCTTATACATTTTTGGAAATCCGACATTTTGAACCTGTTTATTTAAGTGTCTACTTAAATTATATAAATAAATAAGATAGTAATAATTTATTGTATCTTAGTCACAAGGTAGTGAGGACTATCGTGGCGCAGAGGCACAATTATGTGACTGTAAACGCGACTGGTTATAGGCTCGATGTCCGCTCAAGGAAATAAAATATTAAATACTTTCAATTGAAATATTTAATACTTTCATTGCTTCGCTCAAATTACAAGGAAAAGCACAGCGTTGAGCTCCGCCACTTAACACACAATGCTTGCCGTTTTAAAACCAGGTTTCCAGGTACCGTCTCCTTACCCTGCTATGTGCGGAATACAGCGTGAAGCTGAAAAATATCACAAGGATTGGTGGGAGTTTAAAATTGTTTTAAATAAAAATTACGACTGACACAAATATGTATACAAAGGCGTAAAGACAAATAAATCATATGAAATATTCTATACATAGCACGTAACAAGAATATTGGAATGCATAAACCTAGTTCGCGTATTTGCCAAAATATTGTTTACTAAAGAAACACCTGTTAAAGACACTATAGGTTTTCTAATGCCAAATTAATATATCCTCGTTTTTGTCCATATAGCAGGGTAGACAGAGAATCTAGTGTTAATACACTCTGTTTTTCACTGTATGTTTAATAGTGAGTCTCACTGCCACGAATTTATATAAGCGCCAAAAGTTATAAAATAAGCCGTCTTTCTGTCGGTGCACAAGCGTGCGTCGGTACACGCGGCATATATTTAATATTTTCATTTTCAAGCAAGGTACTTAGTCAACATGCAAAGCCTCAAATGCGACGGATAGTAGGTAAGGGGCCGTCTATTAATACCGTGATTTTTTTTAGCAATTTTTACGTATCACCAAGGGGGATGCGGTTTAAGACTATACTTACTCTTGCACACTACCCGTTTCACGAAAAATAAATACACGTTATCTCACTGCACTAAAAATAAAAACGTATAAAAATAAGTGTGAAATAACACTTTAAAAATAGCATAACGGTAAGTATTAACTTATATTTTTAAAATTAGTTTCATTTATACATGTTAATGTTTTGTTTTTCCATAGAAAAAAATACAAATTATAATTTAATTTTTATTAATTTAATTTTTATTTTTTATCTTCCTAGTGAGTGGGAAATCTACGATGCGCTTTGTTTGTAACCAGAACGAGATAAGAAAAAAAAATATTTTTAAGCCTCACAAATAATGTTTAAAACTTGTAAATGCGATACGCATATTATAATATAACGAACAACAATTCAAATAGCAACAACAGCCTATAAAAGGTTATTTGATATTACTTAATATTTCTAGAACAATGAGTGCTAGTTACGCCAGATTTTGGATAAATAAGGCTACTGTACAGTTAAAACTTATTTCAAATAAAGTTTTATAATTCCAATTGCCTCTCATATTAGATACAAAATATTTTTTGTAGGGAATAAATCAAATCGATATAGTATATCGTGATAATGTTTTTTTAGCATCACGCTGTATGTAGCAGGGTAGGCAGACGAATTTTGGGAACATATTGATAACACACAACCCTCTTATTGGCAATTTTATGCACTGCGAGCTAAATGCACGCCGAAAGAGCTTACTCTCAGAGGGAAAAAAATAAAAAAAATTCTTCGCTCTCGAGTCGGAAACAAACCCTCAATATGTCGCGTTTACAGTCGCACGCTTTTACCCTTGCGCCAAGACGGGTTCTCAATTATTAATTTTCTATACAAAAATCTAGGGTACCTATTTAGGCAACAGATAATTCTTAGCTGCTCACATGTCTAGGCCTCGTAAGAATGCCTCTAGTAAGAATTTTAACGGATAATATCAGGTAGTACCTAATCTTAGGTATCTTTTATTTACCTCGTATGGACCTTAATGGCGGAGAATTTTAACGGATAATATCAGGTAGTACCTAATCTTAGGTATCTTTTATTTACCACGTACCTTAATAGTGGACTAAAATAACTAAATTAAATAATTTAATTAGAATTAACCTTAACCTTAAATAAGAATTTCCCAATATTTGCATTCGGTTAATTTATAATTACACATTTTGATTTAATCGTTTGAATTAATTAAAGCATTATTGCGGATGTGGCACATCAATAAAGGATATCATAACGCTTACTAATGTCTCAATACCGTACTTTATAATTATGTAAGGTAAATACAATATATAGGTCATTATGGCACAGTGGTACGTCTGACT
>DWMZ01003065.1:0-13237 GCA_018249855.1 Eueides tales michaeli | reverse complement strand
ATACTTTCAATAATATGGGTTTGTTATATAAAAGAAAAAAATAAACAATTATTTATTTAAAATAAAAAAACGGATCCATTCAAATGAAATAAAGAAGTTTGAATTAAAACACTTACTTCATTCAAACATCTAAAATAGTACCTGCTAAGGGGTATCTGACAATCATATATGGTTAAAACCAGGACAGATGCATATTTTTAGTACCCTAGTTTTGAAAATAGTAACATTACATAAATAATTCATATTAATTTAGCTAGTTCAATCCTTTATGGTAAATAGTTTTTTTTTTTATTATCAATTACAGATGTTGCAGAATTTAACTTTTCTTAGAATATTTTTTTGGTAGAGACATATAGATAGCAGGCAATAAACGCCTGTAGTGTGGAAAAGATGCCTTTTTGTATTCAAATATACGTATATACAAATTATTAATATGCTCTTATAGGAACACACAACTATATTTTTATAGGAATTGATTAAGATTAACGCAAGATAATATTATTGGTCTCCTAAATGTATTCTTAATGTGACAATGAATCATTTCTATTAACATAAAATGTAAGCGTTACTACTTATCTTTAAAAAAAAATTTAAACATTTTTTGCGTCTGTTGCAAGTTCACTATACAATATGAGTCAAAAATGTTAAGATAGGAGTATGTAAAATTTTTTAAAGAACGTGTTTGCTGTTTTTATTTTGTTAGGATTTTTAAAAAGCGGGGCGTCTATCTCTTTAGGGTATCCATTTTCGTTTTACCTTATATGTGAACACGATGAATTAATTTATTTACAATCAATTTTGTGTGTCGACACAAAATTTTAAAGAAAATTTTAATTAAAGAACTGAACTGAACAAAATTTTAAATAAAGTAATAACTAATTATCTTTGTTATGCTGTATTAAATATAAGTGTTAATTATTACACCAGACAAGAATTTAATAGCCAGCTAATTATAATAGAAAGAATAACTACCTAATGTAATTTTAATTAGACCCGTGTTAAGGAAGAAACAGGAAATTATGAACATAATTATGTATGTAAAAGTCACATTTCGTTATATTTATTTATAGCTACTTTGCTAATTAGTATTATGGTGCCGATCCTCTTTACCTCAAAAAATAACAATGTTAATTGAAATTTTATTTATGAGCTCGAAATTGAAATTGTTTGGATAAAAAATTAAAGAACAACTAAACATTGAAATATATAATATAGCTGAATTAATGATTAATTTAAAAATAACAGACACCCTAAATATCTGTCAATTGTACGTATCTATATTACATAAGTCCTCTCCGCAAAGTTGTGGATACCCAATAACCTTATTTCAAGAAAGTATTAGACCGTTTTTGATGAAACTAAGTCGGTCCCCTACGTTAATAAAGTTCTAGCGGCCCATAAGAAGCTTCACCAGCTAACTTGCGCAGGTAAAAGGCCGTCCATTAATCACGTGATGTTTTTTTTCGATGTTTTAACCCCCCCTCCCTCCTTAATGATACGTGCTAAGGTTTAAACCTATCACCACCCCCCCACCCCACCCCAAAATCACGTGTATTTTTTCAGTAGTTTTCTTTAAAATCTAACTATGGTATTTGTCCTCCTAACGCAACTTTTTCAAAATTCGGCGATAATTTGACTTGACTCGATGAACTGAGTCAGAAAATACATATTCTTCAAAAGTTTATGTATGTCCATATTTACACAGCCTCTTTTTGAAATAACTATTCAACGCGTAGAAGTAATCGATTTCTGTAAAATGGAGCTTAAAGTTCAAAAGTTTATATATGTCCATATTTCCACAGCTTCTTTTTGAAATAACTATTCAACGCGTAGAAATAATCGATTTCTGCAAAATGGAGCTCAAGGTTGCATTGCAGTTACAAAAAAAAAATTCAATTGTGATAATTCATTATCAGAATAATTGTGAAATTTTACTCTTGCACTATGCCTTTCACAAAAAAATAAATACACGTGATATCTTATTGTACTCCCCCTACCCCCTTGTGATATTTCGTGATTATTGCTGAATCGACTCCCCCCCCCTTCCCCCTCCTCCTTTCGAACCTCACGTGATTAATGGACGGCCCCTAAGGTTATTGCTGTAATATTATAGTCAGACTATACGAAATTATTTAACGACACTTCGATAGCGCTTTAAATACGCTTATTTCGGCACAGCGATATCAAGAGGTAGAGTTTGGAGACATTGGCAAAAGCGCGCACATCTTGCGTAAACAGAAACGTTCAATTACTTTAATTTAATATTTTCTCATTAATTATACCTCCAAAGTACATGCTATAAGAGCCAAAGCTTATCTTCATGATAGAATAACTTTCGCTCGTGTCAATATGCATGTCAAATAAAAATCAGTCACATTTTTTATAGCTTTAAAACTTAAACAAACAAACTCTTTCCTTCACTTTATTATATTAACTTTGATATTAGCATAGAATACAGCTTTACTCGCAAATTTTTATCATTTTAATTTATCGAAATATTTTACTCTCTTTGTACAGCTATACTATTTACAGTTTATAAATGAGATACTATTTATATCATTCAGAAAATTAATATGTTTATATATGGTATTAATATAAGACATAATATAAATATATTGTAGAAACTTTTGCAACTGCAGAATATTAAGTTATGAATCTTTATAAGTTGCAGTGGAGTGGCTACAGATTACCAACGTGAATCTTTTGAAAACGGAAACCTTCTATTTCTATTCATGATTTAATTTACATTTAAACCAAATTTAAACTTAGTTTATTTCACAGTCTGAGTAAACTGAAGTGTAATTTAAAAATTGATTATAGTTTCACATTTTGTAAATGAAAGCGTTAATCATTATGTCCTATCGAAAATAAAAATATAAAGTAACAGATAGATGTCCAGTATTACCCTTTTCTCGATGTCACCGACAAAAAAAGTGGGAGAATAATTAATGTGCAAATTTCATGTAAATATATAAATTATATGAGTTATGAAGGGCTCAATATTGGCCAGGAAAAAATCGTGTAACATACACAATGGGCGTGTCTTAATTAAACTTTTTGACTTGCCTGGATACGCGGTCATTTTGATTAATGTCATATATAAGCAAATTTACAGAAATTTAGCCATTATAAAAACATAATAAAGTTAACAAATATAAAACGTGTCTATATTTGTTAACAAAATATAAGCAAGCAAGCAACATGATGTTATATCACAAGTATAAAAATTCTCGTAAATAGAATTAAAACTGTAACGTGCATGCTGTCAAGTGCAAACAAATTATATTTGTATATATTTCCCTTATTTCGCTATTTTGTTTCGCATTTGTGTTTGAGACTTTAAATTTTTTAAGAGTGCGTCCCAGGTGGTAGAATATGGTCTTAAAAAATTTAAAGTTTCAAATACACCACACCAGAGGACCAGATACAGTAAGCTCATTCTGCAAGAATCCAGGGCAGTACGCGAGGCAATTAAGGAATCGTTGGCGGTAGTTTGATATAATAATTATATCAACTGTCAGACGAATGCCACCTCAGTCTACCCGTGACCATGGACTACTGTAAAATGTTCGAAACGTCGGGATTCCAAAAATGTGTAAAAATCAATATATGCGATTAATTCGGCTAAAAGTGTTTCATTTAAAATGTGTAACAATCGCGAAAATCAAAAAAAAAATGAATAAAATCATTGGCAAATCCTACGGCAGATTAAATCAAATAATTTTAGCGTCTCCCTAATGTTGGTACTACTTTTTAACAAGTTCATATTATTTAAATATATAGTTTACAACCTATATATAAGAATCTGAAAGATTACATTCTTATATATAAGTTGTTAAAGAATTGTTGGTTCTAAGTATTTTACATATAAATTTTCTAGTATTTTTAGAATATAACTTGTTAATTTTCTAAAACGCTAATTGAATAACGTAACGTAACGTTTTGCAAGAATGTTATCCTATTTATTTATATATTTTGTGTTTCCCAAATAACATTGATTTCCATTCGATATTCGATCGACGGTAATTCTTAAATGAAATTTATTGACGTGATAACGTCTTATAAATCGATGAATGCCAAAAACACATAAAAAAATCCGTTCCCGCAGGGGGAGATAGATTTCGTGTCCGCTGCTCGATTAAAAAAAAATGTATACACAAGTAATCAATTTACAGTGGCACCGCTACTTACCTTTTTATTTTTTTTCCTCGAAAATGTTAACTTTTTCGGAAATTTTTTTTAGCATTACATATAGATAAAAAATAAGTCTTCAAAAAAAAGTTAAGGAGCTAAGAATTTTCTTTTTTTTTCTCCTATGTTTGAAGTTTTATCTTTTGGACTTAGATTCAAAAGTAGCATTGACATCACATGCAAAAAGGATGGTTGATCTAATTGCCATAGGAAAACATTTATGGCCATGTGTTTTCATAAAAAGTAAGATTCTAGTCTCCTTTAGGCCCGATTCCTCTGGTTAACAAACTTAGATTTAACTAACCAATTAAAATTTATTATTGTTTCAGATTGTGGGGAATTGAAATAAAAGGTTTGTATCTTTTTTGTTTTATATCTCTCCTGATCTCTGGTACTTAGGTTAATCTGCGCCTTTATTCAGATAAGTCCGTTTAGCAGTAACCGTAAAATAGATTCGTTATCAACGAAATATGTGCTGATATAAATAAATAATATGAGAAAATATGACACTTAAAATAAATTATATTTAATTAAAAAAATAAGCATGCTGAAATTATTTACAAAATTTTAAATAGATTTTTCGCGTAACTCAACGCCGCGCTTTGCCGCATTTGCCAGAACTATATTTTTAATATTTTAAATTTTCATAACTATATTTTTAATATTTCATGTACTCTACTTGCGTTGGATCAATCTCTAAACCTAGTGACGTTTTACAGTTGCCCTCTTGTGTCCCTGCGCCACTTTAATTGAATGAAAAAAAAAATATTTTACTTATACATATATATGTAAATATTTTCTTATCATAAGCTACAATCACAATCAAGTTTGTATACACTTGCAAACTGCAAAGGAATATTACTATTTACTGTTCTCAAGAATTGGATCACATTCTTATTAGGCTTGAATATTGTTTAAATAGAAGCTCTTCTTAAGATGTTGCTGATCTTGTATGTAACCCTCTTCACATACGGTAAAAGAGCAGGCTGCCTCTCAAGTGTAGGTAAACCCATTCTGCATGAATCCAGGGCAGAACGCGAGACAATTAAACATTCGTTGGCGGTATTTTGATATTATAACTATTTCAAATGACAGAAGAATGCCACCTAAGTCTACCCGTGACTATGGACTGCTGTAAAGTGTTCGAAACATCGGGTTTCCGGAAATATTTATCAATCAATATACGCATTAATCAGTTTAGAATTGTTTCAATTTAAAATGTGTAACAATCGTAATCAAAGTTATTATTTATTTTCATTTTTTTTACTAAGTTCTTAAAAGTTCTTAAAATGAAAGTTAGGAGCAAAATGTCTGTTCTCAGCTTACCTAGTAACATTATTTTAATTGTATGAATATAAAAAGAAACTGTCGTCGATTATGTCAATTTTAAATATTGATTATTAAAAAATGTGTTTACTTTTCGAATAAAAGCTAAGAAATAATATTAATTTGTATCTTATTAATATCATTAAGTCTGATCCACCCTATAATGTGTAGACTCAGAGGTTTTAGAAAGGAACGAAGGGTACTTTATAGACGCTTACTTTACGAAACAACTCTACTGGCCAAATTTTATTTACCTAGCTTAAGTAGCTTACGCCAGGCGAAGGCATATCATTCATTTAGAGCCTTTTTTGTGAAGGCATAGATTATAACAATTTTTACTTCACTAAAAAGGTTTTAAATAAGAATGTATTTTGGTTTTATTTATTTTTTTGGACTATTTTAACAAAGAATAACTAAATAAAAAAAAAAGATTTGGCGAAAAATGGAGAACGGAATGGAATGTCTTAATACTAGGTTCCCAAGTTCCCTCTGCCTACGGTAATGTATGGGATACAGTGTGAAGCTGAAATAATATTTCAATTATCTCGAGTTTTTGCGTCAGTCAGATGTTGACATGAGCAATAGGTGCGTCAAGCTTAATTAATAATTGGATAATCAAAGCGATCACGTTTTCAATTACCATCCTATATAACCCATTATGGTTTAGATAAATTAATAAGCGATATAAAATATCTGTGATTTTAAATTATGTTGAAGTTTATGCTATGTTAGTGCTGATTATACATATTTAATAAAAATATATACATAATTGACAAGTATTTTGAAAAATTTGAAAATATTGAATATATCGCTTAAAAGAAAGTTCTTTTATAGATAAGTATCTGGAAAGGAAAATATAGTAAAATCGATAGCCTTATTGCACTGATATATACATATACAGCCATTTACAAACGAAAGTATTACTTTAATTCAAGCTTAGTTCCTTTTAAATGTTCAAATGAAAATTGTTACATATGTTATTACATATTTTAGAAGTCTTAAGTTTAAGCTACAATTATAACTTCTAAAACCTCTTATACGAGAAGCAAAAGTAAATCGGGTAACTTGCTAAGCACTGGATAAGGGATTAGACTAGGGATGGAAAAGCTTAAATAGATTCAATGGAAATTTATGGCAAATGTTTAAAAAATAAAATTATTTTACTAAGAACACAATAAGTTATAGGAAATTTAAATATTTAGATGTAACGAAATTGTGTCACACTCACAATGAACTAGTAAATATTGCATTTAATGACACGCTCTTATCAAAAACTCAATATATTAATACTTATATTTAGAAAATGTTTAAAGTGACCTTATATCACACTGACGCCATTATAGAAATTTGAATTCTATCAAGTTATCTTGAAAATGAAAACTATTCTATTTAACAGAGAATTTATTAAATAAAATGACAAAAACAAAATAACAAAAGTAAGAAGTACTAAAGTTTTAAATATGGTCTATCGTAGAAATATGATATATGAATAACTATGAATAGTTTCGTCTCTTATTAGAAAAATAATACCTGGTCAAAGATGTATTGTATTTATTATAGTGAAGCTATAATGATTCATGTTTACGTTTAATAGATCAGTCAGTACCATCGTTCCGGAAACTAGATCTCAGCTTTATATCTAACGAGAGGAAATGCCTTATGAGTGAAACTAAATATATGAAAATAACCACATTTGATGTGTTAATAAGATATACATATATATATATGAAATTTTTGTTTTCGGTTTCACGCATCATTCCGTATAATACAAACTTATACATAGAGAAATTAATGTGAAAATATTTTCTTTTTCCGTCTAAATTCGAGATACAGCATCATAAATAACAACTCATAAGTTTAAAATTTATTTTTGAAAACGTATAAAAAATTAAAAGTAGCTGGATTTGATTCCGGCCCTTTTGGAATTCATCCAAACAATCTGACCACTGAGCCACACCTTCTCATCAAACTACATCGCTAAATTCTTATACGCTTGTTACACCTTATTTATATATTTTTGATTTCTGTAGGAAGAAATTTCTGCTATCCACAGATAAATGTTTAGAATCGATGCTTTGCAAGAGAGACTGCCATTATTATTTTGCTATTTTATGATCGAACTCTAAGAAGCGCGGGTTCAAATCCCGCTAAATTATTTTTTATACGTTTTCTATAATAAGTATTTTTAATTTCTATATGTGGATTAACATTTCAAAAATAGTAAAAAAACTCAACTCAAGAAATTAGAGTCAGAAATTAGAAATTAGAGTGAGGAATTAGAAATTAGAGAGAGATCAATGTAACTTCTGAATAGAATACTGAAAGCTGCTAAAACGCTGAAAGAAAACCTCGTTCAGACATAAAATATCTCTACTATATACTGGCGAGTGTCAACCCTACAACCTATAGATACAGTCAGTGTTATTATTCACTATACAGACACGCCATTTGAGAAATATATATACTTCGTAAATCTTAAATTAATGAATACCATACTCAAAGTGTCTGAAATGTGCGTGCGTGAAATGTACATACTTACATATAATACTAGTATATTAACTCTCGCTACTTTATTATGAATCTCCAGTATTTCATTTATTTACGTACACACTTTGAAATGAAATACTTTACTACATTACAAATAAATTCTTCAAACAACAATATTTTTGGCGAATAACAAGCCGTATGAAGTAAGGAGTTTTTATGAATTTAAAAAACAATATAACTGGCAGCGATGAAATTTTTTATTTTATTTATTGTTAATAGTTCGTCAAATCGTACTTTTAAACTATATCGATAAAATAATAAACATATTATTTTATCGATATAGTTTAAAAGTATCTAATATAGTTACAATAGAAATTATGTCAGTCTTTAATATGATATACACCTATATATTTATCTACAAAAAATGAGGCCTGTCGTGGCGCAGCGGCACAAGCATGTGAGTGCAACCGACAGGTTCTGGGTTCGATCCCCATTCGAGAAAATAAAATATTTAATATTTTCAACTAAGCAATGCGCGGCGTTGAGTTCCGTCATTCAACACGCAATGCCTCAAATTCGGCGGAAAGTAGGGAACGGAAGTGGAAAAGTGTGTCTTAACACGTACAACTGACATTCCATGAGAGATCTGACTTTTTCACCTTCAGCCGGAGGGCGTTAGTATGTAAACTGACACATCTCGTCACTTCGTGTCATACTATATAGGTCATGGACGTAGAAATAATATCATTCAGAGAAACAAAAAGTCACCAGTACGCTATTGTTCCTTTTGATTAAAAATATCCTGACCGACCGATTGATATATTGTATGCAAAGTGATAAAGCACCTCGGCGCTTTTTAGTACTAGAATAAGGAAATGAAAAGAAATATTTTTAAATTGTGATCGAACTGATAACTACATTAAATAAATTTGTAAATAATTAATTGGTCTAACTTAAACAAAAAATAATTTTCTCCTGTTTCTCTATTTCTATCTTATAAATTAAAAAATAACGAAAGCTATATATTTTTTTATTACTTTTCCATTTACGTCGTTAGCAGTCAGTTCATGAAAGAGTCACTTTGTAAATTTACGATCAGCAACATATGGCGGTAATCGCTTAATCGATGTGAGTTCAATTAATCACGAAGATATTTTGTTATCATATTGTCTATTCCCATTTACTTGCATTAACCAACTAGAAAACTATCAACTAATTACGATAAATAAAAGACATACGAATTCTTACATATCTTACATTACAGACTAAATTGTTAATATCTCCAACTTTACAAATTATATAACGTTCTTCCTTATCCTTCGTTAAACGTTTCCAATTCCAACTGAATTTGTACAAAACTTTAACTTTATTAAGCGTAGCAAGTGTTGGCTGTAATTATGTTTTATTGATGAAGATATTTTTTTAGCTCCACCATTTTTTACTTAAGAACAACTTTTCCTATTATCTGTACAAGTTTGACATATATTGAAATATACTATTAGGTTAATTTATTCACGTTCTATTCCACTCAACAAAGCGTGTGCACTAACAAGCTACTATTGACCAACAGTCGGGTTTATATTTTGATTGAGCTCGGAAGAAGAAATTATTTTCGTTTCCTTGTTTTGGTAAGAAAAAAAACGTAGCGTTAAGTTCCGACACTCAACATCTAATGTTACGAAAACTAAGAGGAGACGAAAATGGGTAACGCGACTGTGTTTAGTTAAATTAGTTTTCTTGTGACTACCCTGAAGCATGCACGATGCCGCGTGATACTAAAAAAGAACAAAGTGAATTCGCTACAATTTGTTTGTACTATCTCTACCGTCACCTTTATGCGACATTTCCACAAAGCCTAATTAGTGCCCAAAATAGTACAAGCGCGGTTTCAGTACGAGCGTAACTAAATTTAAAGCGTATTTCTCTTATATTAAATACAGTTGGTTTTCCACGTTTCCTGAATTTTCATATTCTTTTTCAAATATGGTTTTCACAGAAAAAATCCATTCATCGCCCGAATTCATACGGGACGTCAAATGTAGAATATTTTTATAATTTCGTATTAATAATATTATTAATTATTTTGCTGAGATAAAGGCACACACTATGTTGAGTTACGGAAGTCAAGGTCACATGTCTTCACGTCTGTTTTATTTTAAACATTTTTATGTTTTCTAGGCTCGTGGAGCTGTATGCGGAATACCGTTGGTAGTTTCAAAGTATCAGGCAAATAAGACAACTTGAATAAACAAGGCATTTGAACGTAACGGTCGCCTGATGGTATTGATCAACACTATGATCCCGTGTAACACCAGAGGAGCTACCGGTGTTTAAGGCATAGTCAGCGTTTAAAAGTATGGGTTCCTTTAACCCATATCGTATCGACAGTTCTCGCAGCTTGGCAGCAGATTCCTCAGTAATAAAGCGCGCAGAAGAAAATTTCTATAAAACCACATATTGTGGGTTTCCACGTATTCAATTGATATTAAAACTTGTCTTAAATAATTCAGAGGTAGAGTTATCTGGTTACCAAACTCTCCCACCGATATATGCGGGAGAGAACACATATTGTGGTAATATCTAAGTGATCTTAGTCAGCATTGTTAAATGATCACAATCAACAAAACCATTAATAAATACATAGAATAGAAGGACATTTATATATTATTACTTAGTCGTTGTTAGTTTTTAATTTTGCACTGAGATCACAATTAGTGATTTTCAGCTTAAGGTAAAGTGCGGCGTCGAGTTCCACCACTCAACACGTTATGTCTTAATTTTGTGGAAAGTGGAGAACGGAAGTATCCAAATGAAACTGGAGAGTTTTGATTCTAGGTTTCTAAGTTCCTTCCGCCTACCCTGTACCCTATGTACGAAAATTGTAGAAGTTCTTAGATTTT
Organism: Eueides tales michaeli; assembly: GCA_018249855.1. NCBI lineage: Eukaryota > Metazoa > Arthropoda > Insecta > Lepidoptera > Nymphalidae > Eueides > Eueides tales. Next base: position 2,333 of record DWMZ01003065.1, on the reverse strand, counting down.
ATCCTTTTATGTAGCAAATTCAGTTTTTAGAGTTAGAAAAATAGTTAAAAAAGTGAGTCAATACAATCAAAGGATACGGTCATTTATACTTTGCTATATATAAAATCGCCACGGCGAAACCTATAGGCTACCTTCCAAATAAAGAGAAATTCTAAAATCGGTAATTTATAGATAAAAACAGAAAAAAACACCCTTAGAAATAAAAACTATCTTTGTATTTCTTTTCTTAAAAAAATAATGCATGCCCCTATGAAGTGACCTTTCTTTTAAATATCATAACTTCCAATTGACCTGAAAGCATGAAATAGATTCTGAGAGAGAGGATTTATTTTATTTATATTTGAAATTTATTTTCTTACACACAAAATTCATATTGACTTTGAAACTCATTCGTTTAATTTATAATTCCCCTTGGATACAGATTTTACGGATGAAAAGTAGACTTAATCTAATGATAAATAATATTGCTTATCACAGTAGATAGTCAAGCTAAGTTCAAGTCAATTTTATTTCTCAGAATCAGGTTTAATCTGATATTCGATAGGAGCGGAACGAGAACAAATACACTGCAACATGTTTTTCAAATACCTTAAGCTTAAAAAGTTGCTCAGATGTCGTATATATTAGCCAATATATTAAAATTAAATTTTCAATAAATTAATTTTCTAAAAAATATATCTTTAGAATTTAAATCAGCTTAATGATTTCACCTGCACTTTTATTTGTAAGTCTAGCAACATTTCAACGAGTTTACATAATATCTACATTTACTCTTCTCGTATAAAGAATCATACATCTGGGTAATAAAATGTGTAGTTATATATTATATATACCGCATATTTAAAAGGAAACTCTCAATGATCTAATATTTTTTTTATGCTCAATCCTCTTCCACGTGTACTTTAAACATGTTAATTGACTGTTTATTTGTTTTTGCTGTCTTATTATTCGTTATGATATCACCTTTTTTTCTTTATGAATATACATTACAGCACAGTTCGTTAAATTTTAGTCTTAGGCTGTGGTTAGGTCAAAATATACTTTGTATTTTTGAAGTAGCTTTACACTGTATTACTCATATGGTAGTATAGCCAAAGCAAATAAGACATTCCGTTGCTCACTATTCACACAATTTTTGGTACTTCTATTGTCTTGAAACGCGGTTTAAATATGCTTAGAATTCTGTTCCTTAAAAGAAAAAACAGAATCCTTATAAGTACACTTTCTTGTCCATCTGTCCATCTGTCCTGATGATTGACTGATGTCAAGACCATGTATCAAGAAACCTACAATCCTATACAAAGGACCTACAAAGAACAGAGAAAATCAAGCTTTGTAACTCAACGCAATCAAACGATACAAACATTTATGTGTTGCTTGGACCAAAAATATCTGTGAGTCATTTCTTTAGTTTAAATGATAATCAAATAGACTGTATATTTATATTAATCAAAGTATATAAATCTCCAAGTAGACTTAACGTTATATCGTGGCGCAGTGGGATAGTAAAAAGTAGTGCTTTGGCAGTTCAATCTCTTTTCGGGGATTGATTATTATCTCTTTGGTATAACAAAGCGCAGCGCTGATTTTTGGCGCCAAACATAAAGTGGAGAGTGAATGTTCTTGACACTACGTTCTACTTAACCTACTGTGAGTAAAAAATCGTTATGATTTTTAAATTATGCCAATTTTTATTTATTTTACAAAAAAGCATCAAGAAAATAGTAATAAGTAAATTTATTTGTCCGTTTATCAGAAGTATTACATACTAAGTTTAGGAACATAATTAAATGTTTTAGACAACAAGATCGCGGAAGCATCAAGGCTTAATACAAGTATATATAGCCCAGTGAAGTTTGTATCTGCACCTGTTGCCTTTAATCAAACATACAATCTGCAAGCGACACAATGACGTCAACAATATCGCACTCATGGAAAACATATAAAATTTGTGCCAATTACCAATGTGTTTTGATTGTTTTTTAACTTTTATTATTTGTTTAGACGTATTTTACTTTCGTAAATTTGAATACAAACTAGAATATAGAGTATAATATATACATCAAATGAGGCAGAAAGACGATAGACCAGTTTAAAATAGAAAAGTTACAGCATTTTTCATATTAAAATTTATAGAATGTTACTGTCGCCTTACGATATAAATTAGAATTTTATCAATATAGTATTTTTTTTTTTTTTATGGAATAGACAAGGCAAACGAGCGTACGGGTCACCTGATGGTAAGTGATCACCGTCGCCCACGGCCCCGTGTAACACCAGGGGAGCTACAGGAGCGTTGCCGGCCTTTAAGGTGGAGGTAGACGCGCTTTTTG
>DWMZ01003064.1:0-13240 GCA_018249855.1 Eueides tales michaeli | reverse complement strand
ATATTAAAAAAGTAAATTCTCTCTACAGATATTAGCGGCCCTGGCGGTATCTCTGGGAACCTTCGCAGCGGGTCTAAGCAAGGGATATATGTCCCCGGCAATAGCGTCGATGCAAGAAGCGAGACTGAATAATGAATCGTTCACTGTTAGCGATCAGCAGGCCAGCTGGATAGCTAGCTTAAGTTTATTAGGTAAGTTTTTTTTTTTAAATTTCTAATATCGTAATAAACTTAACAGTATAAATTAAATCATATAAACTAAATCATATAAACTAAATCATATAAATTAAATCATATATGTAATCTAAATCGTATAAATTAAATCATATAAACTAAATCGTGTAAACTAAATAGTATAAATTAAATGATATAAACTCAATGAATTTAAATTAAATCATATAAACTAAATCGTGTAAACTAAATAGAATAAACTAAATCGTATAAATTTAATGAATTTAAATTAAATCATATAAACTAAATCGTGTAAACTAATTCGTGTAAAATAAATCATATAAATTAAATCATATAATCTAAATCATACAAAAAAAACCAAGTTGTATAAAGAAATGAACGTAACGGGATTTGAATCCTGCTCTTTAGAAACCGTCTAAGCGATCCGGCGACTAAGCCATACGTTCCTATCTAGCCACATTGAAATTCTTGTTAGTATATCTGTAGGGATATTATCACATTTTCATGTATCAAATGTCATTTTCATTTTCTTTACATTTTATTATATTATATTACATATATATTTTCATATATCAAATTGCTGTACTAAAGTTCGAGTGGTCGTAGGTTCGATTACCGTAAGAAATTGAAGGAGTCATGTATTAATGACACTATTATAAAGCACTTTTGAATCGTCGAGTCATATAGTCAGTTTATACTTTAGACGCAAAAAGGGAGGTGTTATAAGTTAGTTTGTATGTCAGTACGTCTGTCTGTGGAACCATAGCTCATGGATGAACTGAATTGAATAATTTTTAAATCGAAAGCTTTATTCTTAGTCGTTATTCTCAATCTATATTTTACGAAAATAGCGAAGCACTTTGTTTTTTCTTATTTCTGAATTCTCGAGACCCGTCGTGGCCCAGCGGTACAGGCGTGTGGCTGTAACCGACAGGTTCTGGGTTCGATCCCCACTTGAGGAAATGAAATATTTAATATTTTCGATTTAAATGTCTAATGTTTTATTTCTTCGCTCTGGTAACAAGGCAAAACGCGGTGTTGAGTTCCGCCACTCAGCGCGCAATGCCTCAAATTCGGCGGAAAGAGTGGAACGGAGTGTCTTAACACTAGGTTCCCAAGTTCCCTCTGCCTACCCTGCCATGTGCGGGCATACAGCGTGAAGCTATATAAAAAAATCTAGCTTATATAATATAATTTTACAATAAATATAATTTTTTTAACATTATAGTATGGAATATACATAGGTATGTAATAATATTTTCATAGTAAGGCGGGACGGCGTTAGTTGTCTTGTTACTAGAGAGAGGACATTTAAATAATTTTCCCCGAGCGAGAATCGAACACACTACATACATTTATATTTATAAATATATATCTAGGAAGAGCAAGAAACGTGCGGAAACTTGGCAGAAAAAGAACAAACACTATAGAAATATAGAGACTTTTACACTTTATGTTATTATTGCTTAACATTTGGGTCACAAAATGATTTTGGCAACGTCTAAATATCATCTAATTATATTACCAACTAACGTTTGTAAATAGTGATGTACGTACGAACGAAAAGAGACATGATTTATTATAAATTTCCGAGCATATGTTTGTTTATCATTAGTTTCTGTCAGATATGGTTGATTTAGTACAGGAAATGAATGTGGAAAGTAAATATTATTGGAAAACGGAGTGTCCCAACTCTATATTTTATTTGCTTTAGCAGAGGTAACCTGGGAAACTAATATCCGTTTCAATTAAGACACTTTCGTGCCCCAGTTTCCTTTAAGTTGAGGTATTGCGTATTATGAGCCGGGGCTCAACGCCGCGCTTTGCCTTTGCCGTTGTCTATGAGAAAATGAAACTATTAAATATTTAATTCCCTCGAGTGGGAATCGTACTCATAACTTGTCGCATTTACAATCAGATATAGACAACTAAGCGATAATGGCCTCAGTGGTATAGTTTTGTTCTTAAATATTTTATGACAGTAGCAAAAAACGCGCCTTCGGTTTTCAGGAGACGGTTTTCAAGAGGCTCGGGTTCAAATCCTGTTTCGTTAAAATTTGTATACGTTTTTAAATTTAGTATTGTTCTATCCTAAGTGTGGAATAACACTTTAAAAAAGTAATAAAAATAAGAAAAAAAACATTTTCATTAATGCTATCTAGTAAGGCAAAGTATGGGCGCTTCTTTTCATACAACAATTAGACAGTGCTCGAAGAACAGAGTGTTTCGCCACTAGGATCCCTCTGCTTATCCCGCTATTTAGAGGATTCAGTGTGAAGTTCAAAAGACTATAATTGCTAAATTTATTATTTTACCAAAATGAAATGTTCAAACGAAAGTAGAAAGCAGACAGTGGGCATATAAAATGATTTATTATGTTTTTCAAACTTTCACACTCAATTGACTACATTTCTATCAAAAAATATCTGTATTTTGATTTATTGTTTTATAAATTAACACATGTTTTCCCTATTCTGCATAATTTTACAAGATGTTCGCTTTTCGGCCATTTTAATTAGACGTAACTAAACGCTGTTTTTATAAATTACGTTACAAACTTAAATACTTATATAGTTATAATATAAGTTAACATTATTCAATAGCGCAATTCCTCCAGAATTCTGCAGAGAGTGGGTAGCGAAAGTCTTAATGAGAATAGAGTGTCTTAACACTAAGTTCCTAGCTACCTATGCCCCTATAAGCGTGAAGCTTTATAACAAAATAATATTAGTCTCAATAGAATGGTGGTTTTATTTGAGGTCAAACGAAAATATCTAAAAGTTGCTTATGGAACCCTGATCGCATGTGCAATATCCTATATTTTCGATTGACAAAATATTCAATAGTCAAATGCAAAACGCGGCGTTGAGTTCCGCTATTCAACACACAAAATGTCTAGCATTCAGCCGAAAGTGAATAACGAAAGTTTGCCAATGAGTACAGAGTGTCTCGACACTAGGCCTTCATGTTCCCTCTGGGTAGGCAGAGGGTACTTGGAAACTTCAGGGCGGAAGAACTTAGTCCATTTCTGTATAAATTAAGTATCGAAAACAAAAATAAATATTTAAATCAAAACGGTAATTTCTGAGATAAGCGCTCACAAACAAACTCACCGCTATATATATATATATATATATATATATATATATATATATATATATATATATATATCTATGTTAATACATCTAATTAAAGATAAAGTCAACAAAAGTAATATAGAAAGGAATTTGTCGGCTTTAACAAAAACTATCATATAAATTGTAAATTAAGACGACATACTATATATTATGTAGGTACTAGCGACCCGGCCGCAGCTTCGCTCGTTTGAATTTTTCTATTTTATTTACTAATCTCAATTACTTTCTTAATTCAATCACATTATCACTTTAACACGTTCACTGTGGCTTTAGGTCGATTCGGCCTCATGGTAGACTTTTAGCTGGTGCGGTGCGTATAACTCGTATTTTCACACTGGTGCGGTGGCTGTTTACAGTCAACTGTATTACATAGGGCAAAGACGAATATAGATATCTCTATGTGAGCGAAGCATTGAGTCGATAATATAAAAAGAAACATTTGAGGTCGAAATAAGCCTCAAACGCACTGAACTCAAAATGATTGAATAAGGTGCGGGTTGAGGCCGATTTCAATCTCAAGAGTTGTGGAGCGCAGGCGGTTTGGGAGTAGTTAAGGCGACTTTTGTGCCGCTACCATATAATATACGTCGTGTTAAGTTTTTGTTCATTATTGTTATTAAATACTTATGTTTATTGTTTTTTTGTCTGTTTTGTTATAAAATTAGACAAAAATGGAGAATCGAACTAGTAAAGAGTGCAGTAAAAGCCTAAAATACATTTTTAGTGATTCAGAATCAGAGGATGAGAGTGAAAATCCTTAGCAATGTACAAGTATCCCCATCGATTGCTCTGCCTGTCTTGGAAAATGAAGACGGAGATGATTTTTTTTCTAATACAAAAAGAAAAAAAAATACAGCATTGCTCAGATGAATCTCAGATATACGTCCAAATACTAGCAACAAAAAAATATTTTAAGAAAGCTATGTGCTTGTTTCGTTTTGACAAACAGAAAAATGCAAAGTGATTACCTACTAAATTAAGTCTGTATTTTATTTAACAATACTTTTTTTGAACAATACTATAATCATATAAAAAAGTAATATAAATATAACAATAACATAGATATTCATCGATATAAATTCATTCCCATCACTATTGATGCCCCGATTCACTGTGTTTTGGGGTCTAAAAGGATCTCAAATATATTTCATATGTTTTTTCTTAAAGTAAATATCAGAACCCTGGGCGAGGCTAAGTGTGGTTAAAAAAACCATATAAGTAAATTTAGCATAAAACTAGACATCGAATCACGTTCCTGATCAAACTACAACACATTTACCTAACAATTGAAACATGAGGCAAAAAAGGCCTCATCTGCACTACAAGGAAGCTTATGGTTGGGCTGATTCGACCTCACCAGCTGAAAGTTCTTCAAAATTGGGCATGCAGTGAACGCATTAAGACACTAAAACTTCTGCCAAATAAATAAACATTTTATACCAATTTTGCCGAAATAAATGTTTTAAATTGACATAACTTTTTTTATTTATTAACTGATTTAAAAAAAAAAACAAATACTAATCATTGAGGGAAAGTTGTTAAAATATAATAGTGAAAACTGCATTTAAATGTGCTTATTTTTTTAAATTAACGCCTAGAAACGCACAGACAAACAGACACACAGACAAAATTAAAAAGAACCACTATTTTGGGCCCTTTTACATTAATAAAGGCTCTCTATATATATATTTAAATATATCTTCAATGTACAGACAGTGATCTGATACAGATTTATTATAAGTATAGTTTTTAAGCATCGTGATACAGTTATACAGTGTGGGCGTTACCAAGTTATAATTTTTTAGTGGAAACAGGTCTGATTCCCGATTTGATAGCTCACGCGTAGCAAATGTGAAACACGATTTTAGTATATGGATTATTAAGGCTTTGGTGTGTTATTTTTTAAATTCATACTGTATCCCGCATGTTGGAAATTAGAGGCAATTTAGGAACCTAGTGTTAAGACACTCTGTTACTATTAAGACACTTTCGTTCCTCACTTAACGCCGATTGGCACTGAGCCATAACAGATTTTAATACTTTGTAATCTTGACCTTAAGTTCTGTCACACGTCACTTGTATGTATTAGAAGCCACTGGTTAAAAACAAAAGAATAAAAAATTAAACACTATCCCATACCGGATTATTGGCGTTTATTAAGAATTAATTAATTGATTTTTAAAAATCCGACGTTTTAAACATTTATAAAAAAATAAATATATATTATCTTTAAACTCATTAAAAAAAGGCAGGACACAGAGAGTGCCTAGTTTTGAGACACTCCGTTCTCCAATTTCCACTTTTTTGTAAACGCCGAGCCGTATTTACGTCACAATGATAAATTAACAGAAATAAGTAACAATATTTTCCACAAAAAATTAAAATTAAAGAAACATTTTCCAAATAAATTTTTCGCAATAAAAAATAGATACTAAAAAAACGAAACTATTTTTACCAATTTCTATGAAACACCGCAGAAAAGCCGCGGAAACCGAACATAAACATTAATAAAATCCGTTAATACTAAACCAAAGTAAATTTGAAATGCCCCTGCCCTATATATTTGTTCTATTATTATATGTAGACTACCGAGCGCCGGTAATTTGTACTAAATATGAGAGCTTTAAAGCTTTTATTAAGGAACATTTAGGTTCCGCCCGCGGTTTTATCCCCATAGATTATTTACACAGTTCTCTATTTGATCCATTTTGGAGGAGTTATTTGAGCTTCACTCTATATCCTGCACATGGGAAGGTACCTAGTGTTAAGACACTCCGCCCCACTTCCATTCTCCACTTTCTGCCGAATTTGAGGCATTGCGTGTTAAGTGGCCAGTTGCCAGAGCTAAAAAATGAAAAAAATATATATTTAATTTGAAAATATTAAATATTTCATATCCTTGAGTGGGGATCGAACCCATGACCTGCACCACAATAGGCCTTATATTGTTATGACATAGTGGTACAATGTATGAGGGGAAATAAGATTTTTCTGGGCTCAGTTGCTTCTTGTCACGCTGTATTCTGCACATAGCAGAATATGCAGGAACTTGGGAACCTAGTATTTAACCACCCCCGTTCCCACTTCCCGCCGAATGCAATGTATTAAACATTGTGCGTTGGCGGCGGGGTTAAAAACCGCGGTTTTAACCTCGTTATCAGAACGAGAAATTAAAAATATTTAATATATATCAAATCTTCAAGTGGCTAGTACAGAAACCACTATCATTTTAGTAACAATTCCTAATTTTACTAATGCTTTAAAGTCTCTATTTTATAAGTAATCTGTACAGTGTTATTAAATGCTGCACACATTCCTATATCGTTTAATAAAACACGACCGTAACAGTGGGCTTACGCAGTACGCTACATACACCTGTGCAATGCCTGTACGTGTGTTAATTTCATATGCTATTATGTAAAATAATTAGGGATTTTCGTTATTATAGCACAGGTTTATAGAATTGCTGAGGCCTGTCGTGGCGCAGCAGCATAAACGTGTGACTGTAACCGATAGGTTCTGGGTTCGATTCCCAGTCGAGGAAATGAAACATTTAATATTTTCAATTTAAATATTTAATGTTTCATTTCTTCGCTCTGGTTATTACCAGAGAAGGCAAAGCGCGGCACTGAGTTCCGCAACTCAACACGCAATGCCTCAAATTCGGCGGAAAGTGGGGAACGAAAGTGGAACGGAGTGTCTTAACACTAGGTTCCCGGATTCCCTCTGCCTACCATGCCTCGTGCTGGATACAGCGTGAAGCTGATAAACAAAAAATTACCTTAAATTTGGCGAAAATGGGGAATGGAAGTGATTAGACAGCCTTGCCAACGTGCGGGTTACAGCGTGAAGCTAAATGTCTAGGACCAGTCGTGGTAGAAGGGCACATGTGTGCGACGTTAAACAGGTCGTGGGTTCAATTTCCACTCGAGAAAATGCAAAGTTTAATTTTTTTTTGTTTTCTTCAGTCTAGTAACATTCGCTACTCAAAACGCAACTGATAAGAAATTTTTATGAGACGGAGTGTCTTAGTACAAGGTTACCAAGTTTTCTCTGCCTACCCTGCTATAGTAAAATATATAAGATTTCGTGCTTTGCAAGTCTGAAAAGTGATTGATAATTTTGTTTCTATTTACTTATTTATAACAGAAAGAAGTAAAAAAGACCAATATAGTAGATATTTAAAATTTAATTCTAAGAAACGACTCAACAATAAGTAATATTTGAAAGCGTACTCCTTATGTCTAGGTAAGTCATGCGAACAAAACATTACCTTAGTAATTGTTAAATAAAATTATATATTCAATGTAAATACGTTAATAACTCAACAAAGATCGTACAATATATGGAAGTACTTAAAGCTTTTAACTGTACTTGTTTTATTTACTAGAAACTATTCAAATATTGATTATATAATATATATGTAGAAGCCTGTCGTGGCACAGAGTCACAAGCGCGTGACTGTAAACGACAGGTTGTGGGTACTATCCCCATTGAAAAAAATGAAAATTGCTTAAATTTTCAAATTAAATATTTATTTTTTTGATTGTTTTTCACTCTGATAACAAAACCAATCGCAGCGTTGACCTCCGCCACTCAGCAGCTTTGGACGCAATGTCTCAAATTTGGCACAAAGTGGTAAACGGAACGGAGTGTCTCAACACTAGGCCACCAGGTTCCCCCTCTCAAAAGATGCGGCATAAAGCGTTTACAGTCACACACTTGTACCATCTAAGCCACGACAAGCCTCAAATGGTTAATTTGTTTTCATATATTTTTTCTTATTTCCTTCTCAAAATAGAAATTTGAGAACGAAGTAACGAATGTTTCATTAAGATTGCTCACATATGTACCAAAATGTTCAATAATTTCTTACTCATGTAATATTAAAGAGTTCTTTTGTTTAGAGTCTGTTACTATTAAGACAATCCGTTCTCCGCGCACTGTTCAATTTTCGAAACGTTGAATTCAACGCCGCCCTTTGTCTTGTTACCAGGGTTACCATATTAAATATTTTATTCCCCCGAGTCGGAATTGAACCCATAAACTTTCGTTTTACAGTCCACGCGCTGTGCCATGTGGTTATTTATCAATATAATATCGAAGATATTTATTGTATCAATAAATATATTACGCTAGCGGCCAACATAATATCCTTTAGACCGGTTTAAACGTAATTTATAGTTAGTATAGGAGCTAAAATATCAAATGTTATTACAAAATGAAGTTGTTAAAGCCATACAGTTGTCCATACTAATGTTGTTTGAACACGCTACCTTTTATATAGATGCTTTTATATTTATAGTATAGAGATGATTGAGGCGTCTATGGCGCAGCGGCATTAGCGTGTGACTGTAAATGCGACAGGCTGTAGGTTCACTGTGGATTACCACTCGAATAAATTAAATGTTTATATTTTTCATTTCATGGCTCTGGTAACGAAGTAAAAAACGGCGTTTAGTTCCGCCAGTCGCTATGCAATGCCTCACATTCGGCAGAAAGAGGTGAACAGAGTGTCTTAACGCTGGGTTCCCAAGTTCCCTCCGCCAACCCTACCAATTGCGGGAAGCTAAAATAAAAGATTTCAATGTACATACGTAATCATATTTAATGACAATCATATTTCAATACATCTGGCTTTTAATTTTTTTATATAAAAATTGTTATAAAAGACGCACTACTACAGTATAATTATGAAATGCAGTAATAATTAACGTTAAATGCATATTAAAGAGTGTTGAAAATCATTTACCTTAGAAAGAATAAAATAAAATGTTTTTTATACATGCTTTAAATATTATTTTTAAGTATGGCTGCGGCGTTTAGTTTCGCCACGCAACACTCGATACCTTAGTGTCTTAACATTAGGTTCCCGAGTTCCCCCTGCTTTCTCATGTGCGGAAAAAGAGAAGGAGGAATCGTGATCTATTTTCTTATTGAATTAAGAATTTTGATACTAATATTGTGAATATTAATTTTAACACGTAAGACTATCTTATGGCCGTATACCATATAAGAGTATGTTCTATATATTTATACCAAAAGCGTACTTTATGTTGTTCTAATAAGATGTTGTCTGAATGCAACGCATACGTAGGCTATGTATGTATTGCAAAGTAATACAGATAGTAAATAAAGGTAGATTAGCTGGATAGGGCTGGTTTGGTTGTGGTTTTAATAAAAAAAAGGCAGATTGCGGCGTTGAGCTCCACATTTAAGGAAAGTGGAGAAGTCTCTTTTCTAATAAAGACACTTTCTTTATGGGAACTCGTGTTTCTTCTATTTATTCTGCTATGGACCAAAAAAAAAACAAAAAAGAAAGTACATTTTCTTATATTATATGAATAAAATTAGATTATTTTTTGGTATATACTTTAGATATTGGTACAATATATTTATCAATTAGTAAATTTAAGAAAATATTTCCAAACATTGAAAAGGAAATGTTGTATCTTAACATTATGTTCCCAGGTTCCCTTTATCTACCCTAGTACAGTTTGAAACTAAAAAAATTGTTTACACAATTTTTTTTTGATTGTACGTATACAAATATTTCGTAAACATTTTATTCAATAGAAGCAACCCTATCCAAGCTTTATGCAGTTCTTGGAAGCTTGGCAATAAATCTGAAATTTTACGATAACCTTACATTTACATCGTATTCACACATTTAACGTGAAATGGCCTCTAAAATGTATTGTTCTCGATCATGTTAGGCATCAAGTATATATAGTTAAGTTATATCCTTATAAGTATATAAATTACGTAACGGAATTTGAACCCGCGCCTCTTGGAAGCCGTCCCAGCGCTCTGACCGCTAAGTTATACGTTCATATCAAGCTACGTCGAAATTCCTATAGGATTGTTGCAACTTATTTATGTTGTTGTTATGATTAAATCCTCATACTAATAATACTTTAAAAATTGTAAAAATGTTTATTTGGGCTTAAATTAGTTATTATTGCACATAGAAAACAGTGATCAGTATTTATTTTGAAGAGCCAAATGAGGTATGTCGTGGCGCAGGCACAGGTTGTGGGTTCAATTTGCAGTGGAGGAAATCAACTATTGATTTTTTTATTTCCTCCTTGAATTGAGCAGATAGCGAAAGACGGAACTATCTTAAGGAGAACGGAGTGTCTTAGCACTAGGCTCCCAAGATGCCTCTATTTACTCTGCTGTAAGTAGAAAAAAATGTGAAGTAAAAAAAAAAAAGGTAATTTCTTTTATTTTAAAAATTAAACTGAAAACAGGGAAAAGAAAAACCTCAACACTTGTTGACTATTTTTGACTTGAACCATTAAATTAAGTAAAACAAAATTAATTAAATATAATAGTACACCCAAGTGTTCGCCGTGTGATTCCGGCTCAGGGTAGGGCTAGGATCACCCTAGGTACTGATGGTGTCGTAAGAGGCGACTAAAGTACGAGTGGGAGAGTCACGTTGTCACCAATGGCAACACGCATGGGCAGACTCGACCGGATTGTTACCACCCCCGGCATTTAAAACCGGCGTTAAGTAGTGAACTTGGTCACTGCGTTTCGCATTGGGTAATGCTGGGCCCCGGTGCCCATCCACCTTACAGACCGGCACCGCTCCTGTAGCTCATCTGGTGTTACACGGGGCCGTGGGCGACGGTGGTCACTTACTATCAGGTGACCCGTACGCTCGTTTGCCGTGTCTTTTCCATAAAAAAAAAGTGGAATTCCAACCCATGACCGCGTTTACACTCAAACAATATCCCACTCGCCACAACCGCTGCACCACAGCGGTATATACATATAGACAAATTTTCTCCAATACAAATAAAACGGTTGCGTATGTCACCTTGTGTTTTCTTATATTCTTAGTGACTCTGTTTACGGTCGTGATAATTATATTATACGGACGTGTCACGTTCAAGCCCACGTGTTTACTCTTGAAGTACTTGAAAGTAACGATTTTTGGAAATACCGTATTTTTTTTTTGCTTCACGCCGTATCACGCACATGGTAGGGAAACAGAGAATTTGGAAATCTTGTGTTTAAGACATTCCGTTCTCATTAGGGCACTTCCGTTTTGCATTTTCTGTCGAATTTAAGCCAATTTTGCGTGTTGAACGTGTGTTGGCGTAACTTCACGAATGTAACTAAAATAATTATATAAAACTAAAATAATTCGATCGTCACTCGAGGAAATGAAATATATATTATTTTCATTTTCCTTGATCTGGTACTAAGTCTTAATTCGGCGCTGACTTCCACCATTTCATACGCATTGTATACTAAGGCAGGAAAATTAAAATAATTTTGATATCGCCTACTATAATTCAAATTACAATTTCCCTTTGGTTACTGAACTTATACTAACTAATGATTTTAAATTTAATTATTTTCAGTTTAAATTTTAACTAAATACTAAATAAATAGTTAACATTTTCATTAACATATCGAATATAGGCAGTTCAATGACATCAAAGATAAATAAACCTTACCGTCTAACTAAGGCCTTCAGGGCAACAATAGCTGTTATTTGGAGGCAAAACTAGACAATTATTTTTTTTTTGGAGACAAAACTAGACAATTATTTTTTTTGGAGACAGAACTAGACAGTTATTTTTTTGGAGACAAAATTAGACAATTGGTTTTTTTTGGAGACAAAACTAGACATTTTTTTTTGGAGACAAAACTAGACATATTATTTTTTTATGATTTTTCTTTTAAGTTGATTTAAAGGTGGTTAATATTTAAACAAACAAGATGAGAAAACAACATTAAAAGTCAATAAATACATATTGACATATTTAATATGAAGGAAAAAAAGCGGCGTTGAGCTTCGCAACTTAACACGCTGTATCACTTCAGCAGAAAATGAAGGCTGAGGGTTTTTCAGTTTCACGCTGTATCTCGCACATGGCAGGGTAGGCAGAGGGATCTTGGGAACCTGGTGTTAAGACACTCCTTTCTATTTTTCACTTTGCGCCGAATTTGAATCATTGCCTGTAGAGTGGTTAAACTTAACGCCGTGCATAGCTTTTTTATCAGAGCGAACAAATGAAAATATTATTTTTTGATTTTCAAATATTAAATATTATATTTCCTTCAATGGGGATAGAACCTAGAACCTGTCGCGTTTACAGTCACACGCTTGTGCCACTGCCGTACGACAGGCCTCATGACAGAGTGTTTTGGTACAAAAATTTCAAAGTTGATTGTTTAAAATATATATAATTTCAGTTTAAACAAGTATTCTATCTAAATAAAGTGTAGATATACTGTGAATAAAGAAAAATAAAATGGAAAAACAATATCATACTGCGTCAACCCAAGTACTACAACGTGTTAAGTGGCGTAACTTAGTGCCACGCTTTGTCTTGTAAAAGTATTCATTTCTTCATATTGAATCCTGTTTGAAAGCTGTTGTGGCGCAGTGGTACAAGGGTGTCTGTAAGCGCGACTGGTCGTGGGTTCGATCCTCGCACGAAAAAAATGAAATATTTAATAGTATCATTGATTTTCGCGATTGTTACACATTTTGAAATGAAACACTTTTTAACGGATTAATCGCGTATATTGAGCATTAAACATAGTAAAGTGTTCGAAACGTCGGGTTTCCAAAAATGTTTAAAACTCAATATACGCGATCATTAATCGCGTTTAAAAGTGTTTCATTTAAAATGAAATATTTAATATTTTCTTTTGTTTCATTTAAAATGAAATATTTAATATTGTCTTTTCTTCGCTCTAGTAAAGAGGTACAGTACGGTGTTGATTTCATCCATTAAACACACAATGCCTTAAATTCGGAAAATGGCCACCGGAAGTGTCGTAGTTACACAGAGAAGACACTTCCGTTCCGCAATTTGATCCAGATCAAGTGTCCAGACACTCAGTTCGCAGGTCTATCTATTGTAAAAATAAGAAAAATGAGCG
>DWMZ01003063.1:0-13243 GCA_018249855.1 Eueides tales michaeli | reverse complement strand
AGGGTGTACGCTTTTACAATAGGATCCCAGAAAACGTCCGAGAATTTTCTATTTCACAATTTAAAAAAGTTGTGAAATGACGTTTGTGTGTTAAAGGTTATTACCAAATTAACGACTTTATAAATGACAACACGCTTTGGGAATAAAATGCTCGCTCCAGGCTATTTCAAATGTATCATTGTCAATAATAATAACATGATGTAAAATTTTGGTTAAAAAAAAGAGACATGTCCCGCTGAGTTTCTTTCGACGGTTCTTCTCAGGTCTGAGGCAGTAACTTTAGTGAACTGATGTAAATTTTTTTGACGTTCAAAAAACGAAGCTTGTGACTTCTTATTTTTGAATTTGATGCCCCTTTTCGCCTCATAACCAGAGCAAGGAAATAGAAATATAAAGTGTTTAATACAACCTGTCACGTTAACAAATATACGGTACAACTGGCCTCAAATAAACACTTGAATAAGGGATCAGAAAAAATATATAGTTCAAGCTAAACAAAATATAAAATAGAGATCTCAAAATGTGCTTGTATTAAAATCAATTGAGACCATCATGGCGTAGTGGAACGACGTCTGACTGAAAATTCAAAACGCAGAGAGTGGGTTTGATTGTTGCTTAAGAAAATGAGTATATTTCACTTATGGTTACTTATTTTTCTGATCTGATTGATGAAGGAACTGAGTGTCTCAATATTGTGTTCTATTTCTATTTTTTAATATAAAATGAGAACACCTATAAAGATAAAAACCGGTTAAGTGCGCGTTTGATGGTCCCACCGATGGTTCCGTATGAATTACAAGATTGCATCGAGAGAAGAATAATTTTAAAAAGTTGACAAAGTTAGGTTTTGCGTGCGTATTATATGAAATGAATTACAAATAGAAGTTTGTATCAGTTTGATATCTATTCTGGATTACGAGATAAATGGCTTTGACAGACGAACAGTCTGTTAAGAGAGGATTATATCTTTATATACTATAATGATTTTACGCCGTGTGATTCCGGCTTAGAATAGGATCACCCTGGTACTGATGGTGTCGTAAGAGGCGACTAAAGTACGAGTGGGAAAGTCACGTTGTCAGCAATGGTAACACGCATAGGCAGACTCGACCGGATTGTTACCACCCCCGGCATTTAAAACCGGCGTTAAGTAGTGACCATGGTCACTGCGTTTCGCATTGGGTAATGCCGGGCCCCGGTGCCCATCCACCTTACAGACCGGCGACGCTCCTGTAGCTCTTCTGTGCTACACGGGGCCGTGGGCGGCGGCGATCACTTACCATCCGGTGACCCGTACGCTCGTTTGCCTTGTCTTTTCTATATAAAAAAAAAAAAGAAATGATTCACGTTTGCGTTTGAAGTACGGAACGCTAAAAATCTGCCTTAATGTAAGGTATTTTTTACATTTTTTAGAAAATGCAATATATGTTTTTCATTTGAATGCTAGGCAATGAGACTCAAAAATAAAATAATATTGTAATTTTAAATTTTTACACGTGATATAAAAGAACAATTCGGTGTTAATCATATAGTTCAAATAGAGCCTTTCTCGATGAATGTAGTTTCTGATATAAGCGCGATCACGCAAACAAATAAATAGTTTTGTAATATTAGTATAGAAGTAATTAATATAATAAGCGTTCCCCATTTGAGATTTGAACCCCGGAGAACGTCCCAGTACTTCCTCTGTGTTCCGGACATAGGGAAGTTGGGAACCTAGTGTTAAGTAAGACCCTCCCTTCCATTCCCCATTACATTTACACGTATGGTTAATATGTATACATATTTCTTCTAAGCCCTGCCGTTGTTAGTCGAAAGTCGGTTAATGGATTGACGCCACAGATAAAGTTAAAGCAGGTTACTTCATTATCATATATACTTTCTTTGCTACGGCCGTCTGTTACACCGTTGTTGATGTGGTGTTTATTTTATTATTCAATTTCCGTTTCTCTTTTTATATAGATAATGAATTAATTCTAAATAATTACTCAGCTAAGTAGTGATTTACTCAATTAAACTACAACGTCTAATAATAAATCTGCAGGTGCAGATTTGACAATTAAAACCAAAAACCACGTTGTGGGTACAATTTTTTTTCTTGGTTATTCAGTTTCAGGCTGATGGTAGTGTAGATAGAGGGAACCTGGGAACTTAGTGCTAAGACATTACGTTCCGTTCCTTATTTCAAGCAATTAATTTTGATGGAAATAAATATTTTGTTTGCACATTTTTGCTTTATGCGGCGTTGAGTTCCGCCACTCGACACGCAATACCTCAAATTCGGCGGAAAGTGAGGAACGGAAGTGGAACGGAGTGTCTTAACACTAGATACCCGGATTCCCTCTGCCTATCCTGCCTTGTGCGGGATACAGCGTGAAGCTAAAAAAAAAATTGCTTTAGCAACAATGCAAAGCGCGTCGTTAGATCAGCCGCTCAACATGCAATGCCTCCAGAATTCAGCAAAAAGTAGAGAACGGAAATCTACTAATGGAAACGGAGTGTCTTAACACTAGGTTCCCAGTTTCCCTCTATCTACTCCACTATACGCGAGATACAGCTTAAAGCTAAAAAAAATAAAATTCTTGTACAGTGTAATAGTGAGCCAAAAGCTATGTATAGCCCTTTATAATTTAAGATGTTAAAGTACCACAGAGATGAAAGTTTCCACTAGAGGCGTGTGGTCTTATTAATATACAACTAACATTATCTTGTTGTTGCAACTTTTTACTTGTATTCTAAATAATACTAGCGACCGGCTCGCGGCTTCGCCCGCTTGAATTACGCGATATCCCTAGCGGGGTAAGCATACCTCTTTCGCCTCGTCCACTGTCATCAACCTCTACATACATGTCCTCCAAGCGGTCATCATATTATAAATTAGCGTAACTTTTTTTGCTTTTTAACTAATTTAAATAAAACAAACACTAAATGTTAAATGGAGGTGGCCATAACATAAAAATAAAAACATTTAATTGCATTTAAGTCTAATTAACCGTTTCTGAGATTAGCGCGTACAAACGCGAGAACGAACAGACAAAAACACAATTTTGGCCCATTTACATTAATAAAGGTCCTCTATAAGATTTTCTTAATACGAGTATATCTTTCATGTAAAGATATTGATGTATTATAGATTTATTATAAGTATAGACACATAGCTTATGAAGTAATGTAGGTATAGGGTAAAAAATGCTTGTTGCTTAAATATTTTTATAGATTTGCATGTTCATTTGCGGAACTAAACGCCGCACTTTGTATTTCTAGTGCGTGAATAAAATCGAATTATTTTCTCCAACAATCTTGAAATAGAGATCTATCGGGGCAAAAAAACTACTTTAACACTGGATTCACTCTACCCTCCCTGCTAAATGCGGGATGTAGCGTGAGGCTAATAAAAAACATATATATGTTAATGTATGTAGAAATCTTTGTACCTTGTGATATCGTCCGTTAACATTTTAAAGCATCTATACATTCGACGACTGTGGTTTCGATTTCTATAATTGGCAATTTTTTAATTTTAGGTATATATAATTTTCAGTGATTTCAGATCTGATCAGAGAGATTTGCTTAGATTTTTCAGAAAAATTATATTAATTATTTGTTTATTTTAATTTAGTTTACGGTTGGTTTTCGATTTGAACTAATTCCCCTTATGTTCAGTTCCCCTGAGATATTTTAATGAATTGTTAAAAAATATATTTTCGCTTTTCTTCGCTAAGCCTTCAATGTCTATTTCTCAGCTTCACGCTGTATCCCGCACATGGCAGGGTAGGCAGAGGGAACTTGGAAACGTAGTGTTAAGACACTCCGTTCCACTCCCGTTCCCCATTTTCCGCCGAATTTGAGGCATTGCGTGTTGAGTGGTGGAACTCAACGCCGCACTTTTGCCTTACTAACAGAGCGAAGAAATGATACATTAAATATTTAAATAGAAATAAGTAAATATTTCATTTCCTCGAGTAGGGATCGGACCCACAACCTGTCGGTTACAGTCACACGCTTGTGCCGCTGCGCCACGACAGGCCTTATTGGTGTCTATTGTTCTACGAGAAAAGCCGCAACTAAAAATAGTATACATTATATATAGCCGCAACACCAAATTGAAAGTGATAGATTGTGTACTACAGAAGGTCTAATTTGACATTCAATGTAAAGTAACATTATAAATCCAATTTGAGAACAAATTACTTGAAATATTTCATACTTAATAGCTACATGTAAAAATTGATTACCAAAAATATAGACGAGGCCGTCGCGACGCATTGGGAGAGTCTGTAAAAGTAACGTTATGCGATCGATTCACGACCCGATGAAACTCTAAAGGAGCTACTGCTACGTTACCGGCCTTTTATGTAAGGATAGACGCGTTTTGGTACCTATGTCGTAACGACTGGAAGCTACCCCAGGTAGATCTACCAGACCGGTAGAGAACCAGGTATCCAGGTATAGAAGATGATGGTGGGCTAGTGACGTGCTATGTGACAACACTCCACGTGATAATTGAGGTAAACAAAGCACAGCGTTGAGGTCCGTCGTGGCAAGTGGCACAGGCGTGTAAACGCTGCAGGTTGTGGGTTCTATATTCGCTTGAGGAAATTAATTAGTTAATATTTTCAAATCAATTATTTAATGTTAATATCTTGACACTGGTAATAACGCAAAACGCGGCGTTCAGTTACGCCTATCAACATGCAATGTCGGAATTTCGGTGAAAAATGGGAAAGGGAACGTAGTGTCTTAACACTATGTTCCTAAGTTCCTACGCTGCCATTTGTGAGGTATATAGAATGAACCTAATGTTAACCTTCTGTTTTCTACTTTTCGTCCAACTGTAAATACTTAATTCTTGATTTATCAAAGAATTTAATACCAAAAAGTTAACTAGCGACTCGCTGGCGGCTTCGCCCGCGATTATTATTATTTATAAATAAAGTAAATATTTGAAAGTATCAAAATTAAAATTAACTCTAAATAAAATACCAGAATTAAAAAAAAAACAAAATAAGTATGAATTCTTGGTTAGGTAATATATAGTTAAACTATTTATTACTAATCAAGAAATTTAAAATTATATATATGAACATATATGAACCGATAACTGTTCAGTGAATAACTAAATATTTAATTTCTTCGCTCTGATAATAAAGTAAAGCGCGGAGTTGAGTTCCGCCACTCAACACGCGATGCCTCAAATTCGGCGGAAAGTGGAACGGAGTGTCTTAACACTAGGCTCCCAAGTTCCCTCCGCCTACCCTGCCATGTGCGGGATACAGCGTGAAGCTGAAAGAAAGTAACATTTTTATTTGGTTCTCTTCAAAAATTAAGGCACCTACGTAAAGATCTATACTTATTCTAGACAATATTTAAATAAACGTGATAATATAGATAATAGATAATGTGTAAATAAACGGGAGGGGGAGACCTCGGTTGACCTTAGAAAACATAGTATATACGATACTGGAGGAGGTCGATGACAGTGGACGAGGCGAAAGAGGTTAGCCGAGACCGTAGCGTTTGGCGCTCCGTTCTCTCCGCTCTCTCTGCCCCGCTAGGGATATAGCGTAAAAATAAAAACAATTATTTTAAAAATATTGTTTGTTCACACTTATCTCAGAAACAGCTTATTCAATTTAGTTGTACTTTTCACTATTGGTAAGCTTCTGTTAGCATTTAGTATTATTACTTCAATTGGAATTTAATATAAATAATTCTTATATTGTATTTGTTGAAACTTCACTTCATAGGAAATGGCGGCTATTAACTATTTTATATTTTCAATTTAAATTAAAAAAATTAAAGAATTCAGAAATCCTATTTTAATCGATCTTTTCATAAAGCAATGAAATTCCTGGAAAATAAAAAAAAAATAGGAAAAAAGTAGCCTATATTCATACTAAGACCCTGAAGTATCTCCATAAGAAATTTCAGCCATTCGGCCGTGATCGAGTCAAAAACAGACAAACTGACATTCGGAATTACTTTTAAATGAATAATATTAGTATAGCTCAAATTTATAGTATGTGCAATAAATCATTGTATAGATTTTATTCAACTTTTATCAGTGATCGTATCGAATGGCAGCGGTAAGTGGAGCGGCGCCAAAACACCTGCGAGAAAATTTTAATTACTTCAGTATTAAACTAGCCACTATGGAACTTGCTTAACTTGAAGTTAATTCCTCAAATGTCAATTTCATTTAGCTTCACGCTGAATCCCGCACTTTGCTGAGTAGGCAGAGGGAACTTGGGAACCTAGTGTCAAGGCACTCCGTTCCTTTCACTGCTTTTCGTAGAACTTGAGGCATTGCGTGTTAAGTGGAGTAATTCAACGCCGCGATTTGCCTTATTACCAGAGCAAAGAAATGAAAATATTAAATATTTCACTTCTAAGAATGGCTTTGAATCCATAACCATTCGGTTTCAGTCTTGCGCTTGTGCCTCTGCGCCACGACAAGCTTCAAATTTAGAAATAAAATGATTAAAATTTATTTTTTTATCGTATGGTAAAGTAGGCACAGGGAAACTAGTGATAAGACACTGCGTTCCCCATGCCCCCCTCCCCCCATTATTGAAAGACATAGTGTTACGTAAAGTCTATTGCCAGCCTGTGTCTTTTCACCAGAACGAGAAAATTTCAATAAGTATACTAAATTTAAAAACGTATAAAAATTTGAACGAAGCAGGACTTGAACCCGCGTCTCTTCGCCTGAAGAGACGCGGGTTCAAGTCCTCCTTCGTTCAAATTTTTATACGTTTTTAAATTTAGTATTTTTCTTTCCTAAGTGTGGAATACTTTAAAAATAGTAAAAATATTTAAATAATTAGTTCCTCAACTGATCACCGAACATACAACCATCGTTTTTACATTCACACGCTGCACCACTGCGCCACGACCACCTTGATCTATTATGATTTGGACAACAAATTAAGCTTGATTATTTCCTTTCCTTGCTTCTATTTCACAAGAATATTAAGTAATCTTTTAGAAATACGTTTATTATCAACCCGTCAATGCCATACATTGTCTCAAGATCTGTGTAAATCAATATACACCTGAGGGCATGTAGTACGACCAATACTATACGTTATATAGTTATCTATAATCAGTATCGAGTGTCGATAAATCTATGTTCAGTAGTTGTAAGTCTATAATAAGAAAAAATCGGTTAAGTGCGAGTCGGATCGCCTACTGAGAGTTCCGTATTTTAAAATTATAGGTATTAGATGCCTGTCGTGCCGCAGCGGCACAAGCATGTGGCTGCAACCGACAGGTTCTGGGTTCGATCCCCAGTTGAGGAAATGAAATATTTAATATTTTCAATTTAAATATTTAATGTCTCATTTTTTCGCTCTGGTAATAAGGCAAAGCGCGGCGTTGAGTTCCGCCACTCAACACGCAATGACTCAAATTCGGCGGAAAGTGGGAAATGGAAGTGGAGTGGAGTATCTTAATACCCGGTTAGGTTCCCGGGTTCCCTCTGCATACCCTGCCTTCTACGGGATAAAAAAAAAAAACAAAAAAAGATTATAAGTAAACGTGGGATGTAATATCAAAGTTGACAAACTTAAATTTGCGAGTGAACGCGCTCATTTTGTATTAAGAAAAAACTGAGCATGTCAGTTTGTAGTTGTTGTGTCTCTTACATACATACATACATGGCTTCACGCTATATCCCGCACATGGCAGGCAGAGGGAACATGGGAACCTAGTGATAAGACTCTCTGTTCCCTACATACGGTATTTGAGGCATTGCGTGTTACGAGTAAGTTGCAAAAAAAAGAAACATTACATTAAATTAAAGTACACATAGTACCGACATGATTTCTAATCATTTTGCGGCGCCAAGAAGAAAGTGCTGTCTACCGCCAACCCGTATGTTATATAAGGTCTGTCAAAATATTTTATGTACATAACACACGCCGTGAAGTTGATTATATTTGCTTTTACACTGTATCTGCCCATTGTAATGTAGGTGGAGGGAACTTGGGAACCTAATGTTAAAACACTGATGCTATTAAGATAATCTTGTTCCCCATTTCCCGCCGAATTCCTAAGACATTGCAAGTTGAATGGTGGAGCTCAACGCCGCTTTGCTTCGTTACCAGAGCTTGGAAACGAAATGTCCACAAACCGCAATTCAGGCTATTTATAATTAAATGACTTTCCCGCACAAAAGTTTCTTGATTAAACCCGTATATGAGCTTCATGCTTAATCCCGCACATGAGCTTCACGTTTAATCCCGCATATAATAGAGTTAGCAGAGATATATAAAAGCTGAAAGCAGACTACGCAGAATTCCCTAAGCACTGCCCAATATTTAAGACACCGCGTGTTGAATTGTGAACCTTAACGCTGCGTATTGTCTAGCGGAGCGTAATAATGAAAACAATTTAAATTCATGTACCACAAGTGATCATAGAACAGACAACCGTTGTGTTTACAGTTGAACTGTACCACTGCGCCACGACTGCCTCAAAACTTTTAAAATATACTAATATATGGCATTTTAAATGGACCATTTTTGATAAAACAATATCGAAATTTACACTTTTTTTGGTTAAAATTGTGTCATTTATATGTGTAATATTTTTTTTTCAGCTTCACGCTGTATCCCGCACGAGGCAGGGTAGGCATAGAGAACCCGGGAACCTAGTGTTAAGACACTCCGTTCCACGTCCGTTCCTCACTTTCCGCCGAATTTGAGGCGTTGCGTGTTGAGTGGCGGAACCCAACGCCGCGCCTTATTATATGTGTAATAAACGCGAAAATCAAAGGTCTTATAATTTATGGTAATTCATTATTTACTGTTAGCGCCTACGTCCGAGTCTACCAGGTGGGTACCTGTAAGACGAATACCTGACCCAACAAATTCAATTGTATAGAATCTATGAATACCTTCTGATATAAATTAGATATTAGGCTACTCTTTAGTAAAATTATTAATTTTGCCCGTTCACCTCAATACATATATAATTTAACGCCTACTATAATTTAACGTACATATATAATTAAACGCGTACATTTTGAGGTACATTAATTTTGATTTTGGTAAAATTTTGGATTATCAATAAAAAAAAATGGGAACAGATATAATTATATATATTTTATAAGGCCTAGCGACTATAAATATGACAGGGTGTTCACCAATCGAGAAAATATTCAATATTCTAATCTCTGCGGTCTAGTACCAAAGGAAAACGCGGCGTTGAGTTCCGCTCAACACGCAATTCGTCAAGTTCGGCGGAATGTGCGCCGTATTTTATGAAATTATACAAGATTATACCCTATATTTGTTGCGTTTTCGCACGCTTATGCTCCTGCCAAAAAAATTACCATTATCAATTGGAATATAAATGTAAAATTAAATGACTTCTCACTACATTCCTACCAACCGTAAATACCGCTTTCCGGTACTTCCGTAAAAAATAAATAGATGAACGATATTTATAATCGCCATTAAACCCCTCGGACACTCGGGCAAGCAGTGGTGTTAAAATACAATATAAATTACTTAGCAAAAATCCTATTTCCCAAAACGTAGGACGAAGGAAAACAACACCCGCGGCCCTCGCCCTCGGCCACGCCCGTCTTGTGCTGCGTTTACACTCAATTTTTCTTCAGCTTAGAAGAATTATTAATAGATAATATAGGAAATATGATTTATAAGAGAATCAAGCCTGACAAGGCGCAGAGGTACAAGCGTGCGAATGTAAATGTGACAAAATGTGAATTCGATCACCGCTCGAGGAAACGTAATATTTATATCTACATCATCCCTCTAGTAACAAGACAACGCAACACTCGATACTTTAGATTCGGCGGAAAGTGGTGAACTGAAGTTTCTCACTGAGAACGGAGTGTCTTAACACTATGTTCCCAAGTTAAAGCGTGAAGCCAAAAAAGGGAATAAATTATTCTTAGTCCCTTGCTCTGGTAAGTTACCCTAAGTGTGGTGTTGAGATCCGCCACTCATCACGCAATGTTTCGAACACTGGGTGAGAATTAGCACCAGGTTATGTCTATATCTTCTGTGTACTATAGTACTAATAATAAAAAAAATTTGTCAAAAAAAAAAAACAGAGTTCTTTACATATTGAAGTAAACGCAAACATAGTTGCAGTCAACGACGCTTCATAGAAAAGAAAAATATCCGACCGAGTAAAATATTTTTGTCTCAATTAAATTTTATATAAAAGAAAACTGCATTTTTTTAATCGAATATAAGACAAGAATACTAAAATTGTCATTTAACCAGACAATACAATTACTTTCTACATAAAAATAAAAATAATCACAAAATAAATTGGCAAGTAAAGAAAAAAATTGAAACATAGTATAGTTTTCGGGTTACCAACAAAAATATAGTGGTAAAATTCGATACAGCAAGCTCGCCACCGCGTTACTTGCACAGATAACGCAAACACGTGCCTTGTTTACCTTCACTCACCTTTATATGCGTTGCGACAGACCCCAGTGGCGCAGTGCGATAGCATTAGACTGGGAACGAGTGTGGGTTCAATAGAAATTAAATAAGGAACAATTATGCAAAGTTATATTTATTTACTTATTAAAAAAAGCGCAGGTCATTTCTTTCACTGTAGTGATCATGCCATTTTCCAAGAGTATAAAATTCCTCATTTCTAAACCTAAGTTATATAAATAATTTAGTTTTACAATAGTTTTTATCAGGTCTGTCGTAGTTCGACAGATTGTGGGTTCGATCTCCACTCAAGACAATGAAATATTCAATATTTTCAATTTAAATATTTTATGTTTTCACTAGGGGGCTCCGTCCCCTGCCCGCTTCAAACGAAAATTAAACGAAAAAACATGTATCAATCAATGAAAACATCAATAAAATATAAAATATAACGATCAACTTCTTAATTCTACATCTTTATCAAAAGCAAAAAAAATCAATTTACATCTTGATCCAAATTCATAAAGAATCACAATATTTTTTTTAATTTTTTTTTTCACATTATATGCACTTCCGCGAGTGCCTCACAATACACGATATTCTCGTTCACCTTTTCTTCCAGCTTGCACTCGATCAATCAATATCAATTTTCTACGTCAACAACTATTATACAAAAAAAATGGTACAGAACAAAAAAGTATTTTATAGAATAGAGAGATTTCTTTGCTCTGGTAACAAGGAAAAACGCGATGCTGAGTTCCGCCACTCAACACGCAATGCCTCAAATTCGGCGGAAAATCAAGGAACATAAATGAAACGGAGTGTCTTAACACTAGGTTCCCAAGATCACTCTGCTTACCCTGCCGTGTGCGGGATACAGCGTGAAGCTGAACAGTGAGTAGAGAGTAGTTTTATATCAGTACTTCATTTTCATTTACTAAGTTTCCTGTTTTCAATCGTTCTATATTTATATGCGCCTAAAGTCCGATTTTTCAATCCCCAGATAAACAGACAGATGGCTTGTATTCGACAAATAGCGAGATGTTGCGTTTTTCAATACCTAGGTAAGACTTATTTATCAAGTAACTCCGTTACGTTAGTAATAGTGATAAAAAACAGATTTAGTATAGACACTTTGGTCCTAACTCGCGACGTTGAGTTCCACCACTCAACATGCAATGCCAGAGATTCGGCGAAAAGCGGGGACCGGGAGTGGAACGGAGTGTCTTAACACTAGGTTCCCGGGTCCCCTCTGCCTACCCTGCCTCGTGCGGGATACAGCGTGAAGTTAAAAAAAAAAAAAGAGAAATAAATATTATATATATACTAAATAATATTTTCTTATATTAGATATTAATTGTGTATATAAATAATAATAAGATAAGATTAAAAAGGGTACGGACCAAGTGTCTGTAGTGTAGTAGATAATATGTAAAAAAAAAAGTATTACTGTTAAAGCAACAGTTGTGGATTCGATTCCCATTCGGTAATAAAATATTGAATATCTTTATATCTTCGCTCTGGTAATAAGGCAAAATACGGCGTTGATTTCCGCCATTTAACTGTCACTTGTGCTCACTGTGTCGCAAATTTAGCGAATAGTGGAGAACGGTATCTCAATAACAACGGAGTGAGTTAACATTGGGTTCCCGAGTTCCATTTGCTTACCTTGAATATACGAGTATGCCCATTTTCTAACTTGCATTTGCTATAGATCTTATAGGGGTATTGTGGATTAGAACTCCATGCCATCCTATATCGTAAACGCTTTTTTGCAACTGTAAAACACACTGTATATAGCGTTCTGTAGAGTAGGCACAGGGAACCTAGTGGAACCTAATAATAGTAGTCCCCCAGCCGACGGAGTGTCTTAACATTACTTAAGACTCTCTGTTCCTTATATAACACTTAATTTTAGAGAAATTGCATATTAAATACCACAATTTAGCGTTTACACTGTGAACCGACAACAAAGCAAAATTTAACCAAGTCAACGGCCTTATATCCTGTGTTATCACATTTTATACATATATATATATTTTATGGTTTTCTATAAAAATGCAATCAATGGAGGACCGGAAGACGTAACTGTCGACCAGAAGCATCCAAATCACGTACACGTACACCTTTTATTTATTGTGTATATCGTAAAAACATTTTTCATGGCTCGAGCGACTCTGGGTTATGTCGGAAATATGAATATTGTAATAGTAGCGTCACGCTGTATCCCGCACATAGCTGGGTAGGCAGAGGGAACTTGGGAACCTGGTGTTGAGACTCTCCGTTCCCTTTTCCATTTTTTCGCCGAATCTTGAGGCATTGTGTGCTTAGTGGCGGAGCTCAACGCCACGCTTTGCCTTGTTCGCGAAGAAATAAATATAAAATGTATTTAAAAATTGAAAATATTAAATATTTCATTTTCTATTGTAGCGTTCAAACCTACAACCTGTCGATTACAGTCACACGCTTGTGCCGCTGCGCCACGACTGTGCTACTGCTACTATATATAATGGTAGAGGTTATATTAAAGTTAATAACGGGTTCGATGCCCATTTGGGGGAATGGATAATTCTTATTTTTTTTCCAAATTTGTTGTTTGTTTTACTTCCTTTTTAAGTTTTCACTTTATTTTTAAATTTTCGCAAAGTTTTGGAGACATTTCGTGTCGACTGGCGTAACTAGACATCACGCTTTTCTTTGACAGAGCGGGGGGATTAAGATAATTCATTCCCCTCCAGTGGGATTCGAACCCACAACCGTTGCGTCTCAGCTGCTGTACCATTGCGAAATACTCTTATCGTTTACATTATTAAATTTCC
>DWMZ01003062.1:0-13245 GCA_018249855.1 Eueides tales michaeli | reverse complement strand
CTTTCTCTACACGCTGTCTTATTTGTGAACATTGCGTAATGAGTGATAGATTTTAACTCTGCACTCTCCTTTTTTAGGGGGAACGGGGATTGTGATAACAGGGACAGGTGGAGTTACTACCAAAAAATTCGAGCTACCCAAATGTCAGTCAGCTATGTGAAAGCATCAGTTATCCTCTCATTCAACCACAATGAGCACTACGAGTACGTCCAAGTTGCTCTGATTAAATAGTTTATAAAGAAATTTACTGCCTGCGGTTACTGCTTGTACTTGTAATTTGAGACTATACACGTTTCTAATACAGTGACATCTCTTTTTATTTTTCCACATGTTTACTTTAAATTGTTTGTTTTTAAGAGGTAGACTTAGAGATTCTGATGGTGACTGTAATGCTTCTATGTGAATGCCGATTATTTTCAATTTTTTATTATTATTTTTTTCTTTTCTATGCAAAAGACACGGCAAACGAGCGTACGGGTCAGCTGATGGTAAGTGATCACCGCCACCCACGGCCCCATGTAACGCTAGAGGAGCTACAGGAGCGTTGCCGGTCTTAAAGATGGATGGGCCCCGGGGCCTCGTATTACTCAAAGCGAAACGCAGTAGCCAAAGCCACTACTTAACGCCGGTCTTATATGCCGGGGGTGGTAATAATCCGGTCGAGTCTGCCCATGCGTGTTGCCATTGCTGACAACGTGACTCTCCCACTCGTACTTTAGTCGCCTCTTACGACACCATCAGTACCAGGGTGATCTATTCTAAGCCGGAATCACACGGCTAAAAATTATTTTATATGCTTATATGAGATGTCAGATGTTGAGGCGTACCATGGAGCAAGGGCACAAGCGAATGACAACACGATTGCAAAAAGATTATAGTTTCGGTCTCCACTCCACAAAATTAAATATTTTATATTTTAATTTCTTAACTTTTGTTAGAGGACAAAACGCGGCGTTATGTTCAGCCACTCAACCAACCAATGTTAAAATAATGCTAAATTCGGTGGATAGGGGAACATAACGGAATGTCTTAAATGTCTTATGTAATGTTTTGGTAGTTCTTAAAACAATTTTGTAAATTCGTTACTTCTGAGGTCCATTCTTAACTAACAAGTCAAAATACCCCAGCACTGAGTAATTTTTCTTATGTTTCTCATTCTATAAAACCTTATACACAGTAGGTAATTGTTAGCGATCAAATTAACATTTTTTCTTAAGCGCATTAGTGTCACTATCAAGAAAATTACTCTTTAAATAAATAAACAAAATTTAAACTGTGAATTGGTCAACCATCCCCTACCTCCCCTACAATATTGAGAAAATTAAACTCATTTATTCTCCCGCGCGGATTCAATGCCACAATCATTGCTGAGACGATGTATCATTTCCCTATTAATATTAATTAAGTTGGCAATAATAATATAAATAAAAAAATAAATATTAACAATAAACAGACATACATACAAAAACACCTTTACAAAACCTATTAATTTTACAGAAATATACATTCTTATAAATATCTACATAACGTGTTCAGTACAATAGAGTATATACTAGCTAAGATGTAAGATTTCAGACTACTTTCCAATTTCCTTGCCTTATCAGTTGTTCAGATTGTTATCAATGTATTTCTATTAATGTAGTAGTAACATGTATACAAGTTTGAAGCACAGTTTGTGTCTATGCAGACAAAATAAGGCTTATCTTTAACTTCACGTTAAGAGATAGTCTGACTGTAAATGCGACGGTTGTCGTTCTATTACTGAATAGTAAACAAATATTTAAGGCCTGTCGTGGTCCAGGGGCAAAAGCGTGTAAGCGACAGGTCGTGGGTTCGATACCCACTCGAAGAAATGAAAATATTTAATATTTTTAATTAAAATATTTAAGACTTTCATTTATTCGCTCTGGTAACAAGCCAAAGGGCGGCGTTGAGTTCCGCCACTCAACACGCAATGCCCTAAAATCGGCGGAAAGTGGGAAATTTCACTTTAAACTAGGTTCCCGACTTCCCTCTGCCTACCCATGTGCGTGATACAGCGTGAAGCTGAAAAAAGAAGTAGATTTAAAATTGAATAATACAACACCTACAATTAATTATGTTAAGACTTATTTAAAAAATGTGTAAAGTGTTTAACTAAGCGGTATTTAAACCTGCTCCTCTGGAATCCGTCCAAGTTTTCTAAATAAATATTATTTAAGTGTGGATTTACACTATATCAAAAAATTTGTAAATATAAAAAAAACTCTTAATCCACGGAGATTAGGGTGCACATACGTAGACAAACAATATAAAAATTATTTTTACTATTTTTAAAGTGTTATTCCACACTTAGGAAAGAAAAATACTAAATTTAAAAACGTATAAAAATTTGGACGAAGCAGGATTTGAACCTGCGCCTCTTCAAAACCGTTCAAGCGCTCTGACCACGCCACGACCACGGACGGATGGCTTAGTGGTCAGAGCGCTTGAACGGTTTTCAAGAGGCGCAGGTTCAAATCCTGCTTCGTCCAAATTTTTATACGTTTTTAAAATTAGTAATATAAAAATTAAATATCCTATGTTTTTCACTTTTATTATATATATAAATGTAGACTTAAGATAATAAATACAACAAATCTTAAAGAAATTGCAAAAATGTAAAGTATATTTGTAAAAGCTCCCAGATGGCTATTATACTTAAAACGGAATAAAATAAACACGGCGGCAACCCGGCACGTGCCTAACAATAGAGTTTTATTGGCTCGTTGAATATTTCACATTTATGTATTTGCTATAGCTTTACGTTAGGACGCTACTATTGTATGGGTAAATATTAAATGTATAAAAACTGTTTTAGATAGTCCCTAGTTCTATGTATTAACTTGTGTTTGTTTCAGCTTCACGCTGTATCCCGCACATGATAGGATAGGCAGAGGGAACTTGGGAACCTAGTGTTAAAACACTCCGTTAAATTTCTTACTTTCCGCTGAATTTGAGGTATTGCTGAGCAGCGAAACTCAACGCCGCGCTTTGCCTTGTTACCAGAGCGAAGAAAGTCAAGACATTAAATATTTGAATTGAAAATATTGAATATTTCATTTCCTCAAGTTGGGATCGAACAACCTGTCGCCTCTCACGCTTGTGCCCCTGCGTCATGACAGGCTTCAATTTATGTATTTTTGTTAGCATATAAGTACATAGCATGTAGAAAAAGGGAAGTTATCAATGCATGTAGAGTGGAGGAACTCAACGCCGTTTTCTGTTGCCGCCGCCGCCGTTGCCAGATGGACGAAAAAAAAGTACCAATTACCTACAATTTACTGACAATCTATTTAAATATTTTTTTATTCATCCGTGATGATAAAATAGTACTGTCTGTATATTTACCTGTGTGTCTTTCTATAGAACCATAAACCCTCAATGGACGAATCCAATTGAGTGTATTTTTTTGTAATACTAAAATCTTGTTCGATAAATCGGAAAAAAAATCGATAAGTAACATAATATCTACAAGCATTTGGCCAAAGTGAGGGTATTTTTAAGTTTTTTTTTTGTTTTTTATTAATAAAATAAAAAAAAATATTGTGAACACACCTTTTACTATAGGCATGTAACTTTATACAGCCCTATAGTCGAGTTGTCGAGCCTTGATTGGAAATCGATTTACAATCGATTGTTCCTTTTACCCCTTAATATGGAATTAAAAACGGCTAAAGCTGAACACGTGCGTTGACTTTCTTAGCCTCAATGAAAGACCTAATTTAAGAAATAATTAATTAAAAATGAGTATAAAACTTTCTCTAATTCGACAAATTGAGCCAGATGAATGTGCCTGTCGTGGCGCAGCGGCACAATCGTGTGACTGTAGCCGACAGGTTGTGGGTTCGATACCCTCTAGAAGAAATGAAATGCTTAACATTTTCAAATTAAATATTTAATGTTTTCATTTCTTCGCTCTGGTAACAAGGCAAAGTGCGGCATTGAATTTCTCTACTCAACACGCAATGCTTTAAATTGCGTGGAAACTTGGGAACGGGAGTAGAGTGTCTTAACACTAGGTTCCCAAGTTTCCTCTGCCTATCCTGCTATGTGCGGGATACAGCGTGAAGCTGAAAGAAATCATGTTTAAATATTGGGGAACTAACTAAACTTTTTCGTATTGAATTATGATATTCAACGCCGCGTATAGGTGAATAAAAATAATCTATACATATAATAAACCTGTAACTGATCACTGTCTGTACATAGAAGATATATTAAAGTAAATCGTATAAGGACCAAAATACTTTGTCTTTGCGTATGTACGTGCTAATCTCAGAAACTGCTATCAAGATTTAAATGCAGTTTTCACTATTATATTTTGGCAACATTCCCTTAACGTTAAGTGTTTAATATAAATCGGTCAATAGATAAAAAAGCAACATCGATTTAAAATATTTACTACGAAGAAATTACTGTAAATTTTTCATACATTTAGTTTTCAATGCATTACTATAGATATTAGTATAAATACTGTCTTTTCATAGTTTAGACATTGTTTTGTGATAATGTTATTAGAACAAAAAAGAAATTGAGAGAGTTATTTAAGCAGGCGAAGTCGCGGGCGGGATTGTGATATCATAATATTGAAGTTACGATTTAATTTACGCATAAATTGTAAAAATCATTTAGCTTCAAGCTGTATCCTGTATATAGGAGGATGGGCAGAGGGTTAGGACATTTTGTGCACGTTAAAAAACTTCCGTTACCCCTTTTCCCCCTAATTCTGAAAATGTTGCGTATTAAGTTCAATATAATGGCCTTTTACCTTACCAGAGAGAGAAAAAGAAAATATTAATTAATTCATGTTGAGTTCCGCCACTCAAGCCGTGTGATCTCGGCTTAGAATAAGATCACCCTGGTACTGATGGTGTCGTAAGAGGCGACTAAAGTACGAGTGGAAGAGTCACGTTGTCAGCAATGGCAACACGCATGGGCGGACTCGACCGGATTGTTACCACCTTCAGTATTTAAAACCGGCGTTAAGTAGTGGCTTTGGTCACTGCGTTTCGCATTGGGTAATGCCGGGCCCTGGTGAAACAGACCGGCAACGCTCCTGTGGCTCCTCTAGTGCTACACGGGGCCGTGGGCGGCGGTAATCACTTACCATCACGTGACCCGCGCGCTCGTTTGCCATGTCTTTTCCATAAAAAAAGCACTCCGTTTCACTTCCGTTCCCCACTTTCCACGGAATTAGAGGCGTTACTAATTCGGTGGATAGTGGGGAACGGAAGTGAAACGGAGTGTCTTAACACTAGGTTCCCAAGTTCCCTCTGCCCACCCTGCCATGTACGTGAAGCTGAGTGAGAATTAATTCATCTCCCCGAATGTGGATCGAAACCACAACTTGTCTCATTTACAGTCTAACGCTCACGCCTCTACACACCATAGGACTAAAAAATTATAATAGAGAAATTATCATACAAACTAATTTTAGCAAGAATCGATTGACACAATTAGGTTATTTTAAGACAGGCGGCGATAGTATTCGTTGATATTAGTGACTAATAATTTTAAGTAGTTAGTGTATTTAAATGCTTTAAATTTTAGGCTCATCCTAGGCTATAGACATTGGAAAATACATAACACAAAAAGAAAATCTGAATTTTCAAGTCTGTCTTTCTGTTTTTTACATATGCTCTTGTAGGGCATTGAGGATAAGGAGAGGATTGTTTCTTCATGTGGGCGTGTCTCTTCCTCAAGTATCATTGATGCTGTGCTCTTGGATGATTTGATTGAACTGATATTTCTCTCTGCTTCTCCAACCACTCACTCTTGCCTCATAATTTTTCTTATAAGTTTTTATATCACTAAAGGAGAATACAAATATAAATAAGTATGGATATTCTAATTATTGTAATATTTCTTATGAAGCTTAGCTAACTGCCGAATAATAAAAAAGAAAATATGAATATATTGTCAAGTTATCAGTTTGTCTTAGCCTAAGGGCACCAGCATGCGTTTATAAACACGATGGTTGTGGGATCAATTTCCAATCAAATGAAATATTTAATATTTTTGTTTCCTCGCTCTGGCAACGAGGCAAAGCGCGGCGTTTACTTCCACCATACAACACAAAATGCCTAAAACTAAATTTGGCATAAAGTGGGGTCCGGTAGCATGTTAATGAAAAACAAAGCGCAAACACTGGTTTCCTGCTTCCTGCCTGCTATGTGCGGGATTCAACGTGAAACTAAAAAACATATATCAGGAGAGGTACAAAGAAGTATAGTTTTCCATAAATTCATCCAACTTATGAGACATTACGTGCTGAGCGACGTAATCTAACGCCGCGCTTTGTCTACCAGAGCTAGAAAGCGAAATTATTCCCCATATGGAAACCCAGTAACAATATAAAACTACAATTGATAAAAAATGTAAATTGTCATTCAAGGCAAAGTGTGTAAAAGCCTATTTGTATCTATACAGACCTACTTAAATATCAATTTCTCTGAAACGGTTCTTATTATCATTTGAATGGCTTTCATGAGATGAAATTAGGACAGTTTTATTCGATATGTCATACTTCGAGAAGTTTCTTATGTAATTGAGAGCTATGTTATATAAAATTTCAGTTTTTTTAGCTTCAAGTTGTATTACTTAGAAGTCCGGTGAGCCATGTAGTGGCGCAGCGGCTCAAGCGTGTGGCTGTAACCGACAGATTCTGGGTTCGATCCCCAGTCGAGGAAATGAAATATTTAATATTTTCAATTTAAATATTTAATGTTTCATTTCTTCGCTCTGGTAATAAGGCTAAGCGCGGCGTTGAGTTCCACTACTCACCACGCAATACCTCGAAATTTAATGGAAAGTGGGGAACGGCAGTAGAACAGAGTCTCTTAACACTAGGTTCCCGGGTTGGAGCGTGAAGCTAAAAAAAACTCTGTATTGCGCACATGGCAGAGGGAACTTGGGAACCTAGATAAGACACTCCAATCGGTTCTGTGATTAGATACATTGCGTAAGGGAATTCAACACCGTACTTTGCTTCAGTTTTTTTTATGGAATAGACACGGCAAACGAGCGGGTCGCCTGATGGTAAATGATTGTCGCCGCCCACGACACCATGTAACACCAGAGGAGTTACAGGAGCGTTGAGGAGCTACCGGTGTGTAAGGTGGATGGGCTCCGGGGCCCGGCATTAACCAATGCGAAACGCAGTGGTCAAAGCCACTACTTAACGCCGGATTTAAATGCCGGGGGTGGTAACAATCCGGTCGAGTCTGCCCATGCGTGTTGCCATTGCTGACAACGTGACTCTCTCATTCAGTACCAAAGCAAGGAACTTAAGTTTTTTTCAGGTGGGGATCAAACCCACAACTACCGCCACTGCCTTCCCAGTTTTATATTTTACGTTTATCGTGTCAGCGTTACGCAGAATGTATCATATGTCATACAAAACTCTTAACTATTTAAATTCCAAGACCCAGAAGTCGCAGCTAGACCATAGTATAGACTATGGTCTAGCTGCGACTTCTGGGTCTTTTTTTTATACATATAATTATAGAACTATATGTATAAAAATATAGCTGATCGCGGTCTGTAGATGGAAGATATACGGAAAATTCTATTAAGGAGGGCAAATATAAATGTTATATAACCCAAAACAATGAGTTTTAAAGTTTTGATGTGTTTGTCGTCGCGTTTGTTCATGTTAATCTCAGAATCAATTCAGAATCAGATTTAAATGCAATTTTCACTATTGCATTTTGACAAACTGACCCTAACATTAATTGTTTTTTTTTTATTTATATCAGTTAACAAATAAAAAAATAATATCGAGGTAAAAGGTTTTGTGTGACAAAATTGCCTCGAAATAATTCGATTCGCCGAAATTCTAACTTTCAATGTATTATAAGCTTATAATTTTAGCTTTCAATATATTATCTTTAAAATGAAATTGCTATTAGAATACTAAAGTGATTCAGATTAGTAAATATACAATTGTGATGTCCAAGCGGGCGAAAACGCAAGCGGGTCTCGACTATATTATAAAAATAAACCACAAATTAAAATACTATTAACATTTTATGATCCCTTTGTGAAATTCATTAAATAATTGTTTTTAAACTGAAACATGCATTTACGTCTTGAATTTCAGGAAAAGATAATGTACGGAGAAGACATGAAAGTAAAGTTATATATAGATTGATTTATTAGCTTTGCTGGGCTTTGTTTGATTGACCTTCTGTTACATTTCAAACTTGGCGGCTGTAAATATTATTGGAAACAGTATATTGTTCAAATTTAATAACCGACTTAAGATAAACCTTAAAAAATTGATATAAGCAATAATAAACTTCATTCACTTCGAAGATTTATGTTTGTGTTATTCTACCTTATATAAAAATCTAAATTTTTTTTTTCACTTAGAAAGAGGGAACTTAGGAGCCTAATGTTAAGACACTCGATTCTCATTAAAAATTTTCTTTCTCCACTTTCCGCTGAATAATGAAATGAAAATATTTAATATTTTAATTTCTTGAGTGTAGTTCGAATCCACAACCTTTCTTTTGTTTACAGTCACACGCATATGCCACTACGTAAGGACAGGCCTCATTTATATATATAATAATAGAATAATATCTGAGGTATATTTATCGTATTGTAATTTGGAGGCCATTATGGCGCGTGACAGAGCGTTTGACTGGGTACGTTGAGGGTTCGATCCCCATGTAAGGAGTTTTTCAGCTTTTCAATGCATCCCGCTTATAGCGGGGTAATCAAAGGGAACATGGGAACCTAATTCTAAGACATTCCTATCTGTTTCCAACTTTCCGCTAAGCTTTCAAAGCTTGTATGTAAATTATTATTACTTAATTTATAAAAAGAGCTTTTTTTAAAATTAAAACAGTATGTAACCGCTATAATAATATGAAAATCTTTAATGGCCAAGAAACGTGTCACATCTAATTACGGTGTTCAACCTATAATTTCCCTTGTAAAAGTTCACTCTCTCGCCGTATTGTAACGGGACTGATCGACCGCGACGTCGTATTGACGAGCGTAGCCTGATCGGCCATGGAGGCATACTTGATATAGGTGTACTATACCACTATACCACTATAAAGTACTATAGTCAACAAGAAGTTCTTAAATTAGACGCAGCCTTAGGTAGCGTCTATGAAAACATATTTTACTAGAAAGCTTAGGATTAAGATTTTTTTTGAAGTAAGGATTTTTTCTTTAAGCAGGGTAACTACGTTTTATTCAATATATAACTGGTTAGCTAGAGGGAACCTTGCCTTACGACTTTCCGGTGAAGAGGCACATGCGTGCAATTGTAAACGCGATAGAATGTGGGCTCGAATTAAGAAAAAAAATATTCACACATTACCTTGAGAATTTGACTGAAAATGGGGAACTCAAGAGTCTTAATGGGTAGAGAGTATCTTAACAAGAGGTTCCCAAGTATCCCTATCTACCCTGTTATATGCGAGATGCTGTCACCTACGTGAAGAGAAAAAGAAGGCAATTATAATATCATAAGATCTACTGATTCTACTTATTCCAAATAAAAATAGCCCACACAACTTCATTTCCATATAAATAAAACGCAATTAACATACTTAACTAACAAAAATTCACATATTAATAATAAATAGGCCGTGTAATGTACTTACTTTTCCGCTACATTGAGTTTAAATGGACAGTTCATTTGATCATCCAACCCTCGAATGATATTGGCAGACCACCAACCGTTATATTATTATATTAATTAATTAATGTATATTGCTGAGACCGCCGTGGCGCAGTGGGCATAGTATGATTGTGGAAATGCTCGTGAATTCGATTCCCGTGCGCGGAAATAGTTAAATTTAAATTAATTCTATTTCACCGCTGCTCAACTATGTTTAGCTTCACGCTGTATCTCGCACATGGCAGGGTAGGCAGAGGGAACTTGGGAATCTAGTGTTAAGACACTCCGTTCCCCACTTTCCGTCGAATTTGAGGCATTGCGTGTTGAGTGGCGGAATTCAACGCCGCGTTTTTGTCTTGTTACCAGAGCAAAGAAATGAGAATATTAAATATTTAATTATCTCGAGTGGGGATCGAACCAACAATCTATCGCTTTTCGTTTTACATGCTTGTGCCAGGCCTCGCTGGTCTTCAGGAGCGGTGAAATAGAATAAATAGAACAGAACTCAACTCTGGTTTAATTCCGCCATTCAGTTTTTAAAATGTGTCTTAAAATTGAGATTTAAGTGTGGAGTGAAGTGTCTTGACACTAGATTCCTTGTGCACGGTTTTTGTTTTATAAACGTATGTTTATGTTTTTGTTTTATAAACGTATGTTTATAAAACAAAAAGCATGGAGACAGAAGGAATCTAGTGTCAAGACACTTCACTCCACACTTAAATCTCAATTTTAAGACACATTTTAAAAACTGAATGGCGTAATTAAACCAGAGTTGAGTTCTGTTCTACGTACTTGATAAAAATATACATTTTTTTATCAAGTTTTTTAATTTATATCGAATACAACTTCTTGAAAAAAAAGCTGAAATATTAGAATAAAGATAAAAAAAAAACACCATAATACTATCGGGATACAATGATTAAAAATACAAGTGCGTTCCTATTTCATTAACAAATGGTTTAAGTAAGTTTAAACGTAGCTGCATCTGAACTAGTGTCCTAAAACCTAGCGCTTAGACCATATGTGATAAAACAAACCATATGTGAAAAAACACAGAAAGTGGAAAATGAAATACTAATGACACCTTGAATATTTCTTCCATTTTGTTTTTTTTTTCAATAAAACATCTCTACAGGAGGGTCAAGGCCCTCATTCTAGCTATTTGACGTGACAAACAAACTGTCACCTCTACAATGGTATTATACGGCACAAATATTTATGTTTGCTCTCTCATTGTAAATGGGTTGACACAGTGTCAGTGCGATGAACGGTTATCTTAGAGCGTCGCCACATGAATAGCAGTTGTTAAGTTTTATTTAGAAATAAAGAGCATTACATTGAATAATGTGATTATCTAAGAAAAGCGATAAAAAAAATCGCGAAGAAACTCAGATATTCACTTTTATTAATACATTCGTTTGTTCGTTTGAGATGAGAATGCAAAAACAGCAATTAAAACATAAGCGGTAAGATTTACGAAGTAGGAACTATTTATCATCATACTACAATTCTCAGTTTCACGCTGTGATCCCAGTAGAAAGCGGTGGGAACCTGGGAACCTGTTGATTGTCTATTTACCCCCTTTTTCGCCGATGAGGCATTGCGTGTTGAGTGGTGGTACCCCACGCTCAGCTTTGCAATGTTACAAGGGCGAAAAAATTAAATATAAAGTAGATCATTTAAATATATTAATATTAATAATAAATATTTCGTTTCTTCGAGTGGGGAATGAACCCACAACCTGTCGGTTCTCTTCTTCTTGCACAATCACATGCTCCTCTGTGCTACAACAGGCCTCGACTATAGTTTAAAATTTATATAAATTATAAGGTTACAGAGGACTGTCGTGGCGCAGCGGCACAAGCGTGAGACTGTAACCTATAGTTTGTAGGTTAGATCCCCACTCGACGAAATGAAATATTTGTTATTTTCAATTTAAATATTTAAAGTTTTCATTTCTTCTTTCTGATAACAAGACAAAACGTGGCGTTGAGTTCCGCCACTCAACACGCAATACCTCAAAAGAAAATCGGAGAAAGTAGGGAACGGAGTGTCTTAACACTAGGTTCCCAAGTTCCCTCTGTATACCCTGCCATGTGCGGGATACAGCGTGAAGCTGATAAATGATACAGTACTTAATTGTATATGCAACATCACTTTAATAATATTAGAATTTTGAATTTGTTTTGTTAAAATATTAAAAAAAAAATATTTAAAAAGAAATATGATGACAAAGCCGGGGAATAGACTTGGGGGGACTGTGATGTGGCTCATGAACCGGCAGATTTGGGCCATCTGCACTACCTACTTAAAACCTCAGTGCTCTTTCTCGGTCGTTATAGGATCACGATCTTTTATAGCCCAAGTTCATAATTGTCTCTGCTATATGAAAACAAGAATTCCATTTGTCATTTTTGACAACTCCGTGTATTTTTTTTAAATTTAAAACATTCTCTACAGTGTTAATAACAACACTAAAGCCTATACGAGCAATTTAAAAAAACAATCCATTCATAATCTCAACGTGACTGCGCTCAATGTGAA
Source organism: Eueides tales michaeli (assembly GCA_018249855.1). Taxonomy (NCBI): domain Eukaryota; kingdom Metazoa; phylum Arthropoda; class Insecta; order Lepidoptera; family Nymphalidae; genus Eueides; species Eueides tales. The sequence continues at coordinate 1,040 of DWMZ01003062.1, read as the reverse complement.
GTGCCTTAAACATATTTCCAGTTAAATTACAGAATAAATGACAACGTTCTCGGAAAGCGAAGGTTATTGATGTTATTCGTAAAATAGAATGATCAAGTAATATTATGGTAATAAGGTAATTAAGTAAAGACAGGTAGCAAGTGTATGTTAATTTTTTAACTTATTTTATGAGTACATAATTGGGAAATGTTTAATTTTATGCAACTGTTATGTTCGAAAAAAATTGGAGAAAATGATTAATTAATACTAGTTGTTGCGCGCAAATATACTTGCTTTGGGTGCTTTGTCTTAAGACACAAAATTGTTTGATTAGATTTCCGTTGGAATTTCTTAAAATTTATTCTTTTTTCTCTAAACATTATGTCTTTCCGTTGCGGGCACAAATTATGTCTTTCCGTTCAGTTCCGTTTCCAGACATTATGCATAGAATAGTGGAAGTGAACGCTACTTTTTGTCTTTTTACCAGAACGATATTATTAAATTAATTTCTCCACGTGGGAATTGAACTCGTAATCGTCACGTTACAATTGCAGCTGCACTATGACTAGTTCAATTAAAAGCTACTTCCTTCTTTGTAAAATATGATAGTAATAGTTTTGACGTATCGTAAAAATATTCTTGTAACTATAATTATATACGCAGTGAGTTAAAGTAACACCTTATGTATGTATACGTATCTAAATACACAAAGCTTATATTGTTTGTTTATAAACTCTTACCACGAGGCCGTGAAGTTACAAAGAAATTTCGTTTTTGATAAGAAATGATAAGAAATACCGTATAAAATTACCTAATTATAATTGTTCATTATTTAAAGAGTTCATAACTACTTTTTCTATAGACCATATAAGAAGTTTGCAGATCCGTTTAAATCTTATTAGAAAATTTTATAACTAAAATGTGACAAAGAAATTTGCATAATACAACAATTTTTTGTTACAACCAAAATTTACTCAACTAATTACGCGCATTAAAAGTAGCGCAATAAATCACAATGTCAAACAAGATCTTGCTGTCTCGTGAGATGTGATAAGATAAAG
>DWMZ01003061.1:0-13246 GCA_018249855.1 Eueides tales michaeli | reverse complement strand
TTGAGTTGAAGTTCCAAATGAAGGCGGTTGAGTTGAAGTTCCAAATGAAGGCGGTTGAGTTGAAGTTCCAAATGAAGTTGGCTGAGTTGGAGCTTGGGTTGAGGTTCCGAAACTTAAATTAGCTTGAGTTGTTTGGCCAAAACTAACAGCTTGAGTTTGCGGCTTAGAAAAATTGAGTGCCTGACTGGTTTGAGTTGAAAAAGCTGGGGCTTGTGGTTGAGTTAAAAATGTATTTTGAGTTGCGGCTTGAGTTGGCTGACTTGCAAAGTTTTGAGCTTGACTCTGATTTTGAGTTTGCCCCTGATTTTGAGTTTGGGGTGAACCAAAACTCAAAGCTTGAGAGGTTTGAGTTCCAAAAGCTGGAGTTTGATTTTGAGTTGAGAATGCAAATGATTGATTTTGAGTTGTTTGAGGTTGCTGTGGACTTTGAGTTTGGCCAAAGGCCAATCCTGTTGAAGGTGTTGTAGTACCAAATGCTGGAGCTGAAACTATATAAATATGCTTGTTTCAAGTTAAATTAACTAAAAATATTAAAATAATATTTGTTTTACTATTGTATATTAATCCACACTTAGGAAAGAAAAATATTCATTTATTAAAACATCAACACAGGGTTTAAATCCCGTTATGTTCAATTTATTATATGTTCTTAAAAATCAGTGTAATATTTGCTTATCATGTGAATCATCTTAATAAATAATTACAATTCTGTTATAAATGTTTAATTAAATTATTTAATAACTAAACTATAGTATATACTTGCAATTTTATAATAACAGTTTGTTTTTTTTTTTCAAAATAAAATACAAATTCATATACAAAAAAAAATCATTAAAAATCTTCAGAGAAAATGTTATTACTTTTCCTGTATAATATTTAATTGTGTCACAAACTTGATGTTACAGGTTCAAATCCCACATAAGTTAATAAATTATTTACAAAATAACACGCATCCTGGCCAAAGGCCTTAACACTAAGTTATACATATCCTGTCAAATGCGGGATAAAGCGTGAAAGTGAAAAGAAAACCTGCTGCTGATGTAGTAGTAGCGGCACCAAACGGCTTAGTACCAAAACCGGCACCAAATGCCGTTTTATTTCCCAAATTAAACGATTGCGTAGTTGTCGCTGTTGTGGTTGTCTGAAAGAATATTTAATTTAAATATTTATTAAGATTACATACTAGCGACCCGCCCGCAGCTTCGCCCGCTTGAATTACACAATTTTGTTTAACAAACCTCAATTACTGCCTGGTCCTAATATAAACAATTCTTTAAGACAATATTTATACAATTAAAACAAAAAAAATAGCCAAACGAAAAAAAATGAGTAATTTTGTTGAACTAAATATTTTTAATTGACATAATTTTTATTATTAACCAATTTAACAGTAAATGTTGAAGAAAGAAAAACTGCATTTAAATCTGATTAGCCATTTCTGAGATTAGCGCGTACAAACGCACAAACCGACAACAAAAAAAATAACACTGTAACATTATTAAACATCTCCCTATAGGATTTTTTAAAATATTTTTACCAATTTAAAATTTAATAGCTGGTACAGATTTATTATAAGTATAGATTAAAAAGTGGCACAAGTATCACTGAAAACTGTTACGTTTTCTATATCCACTTGTAGAAATAAATTAAGCAATATTTTCAGAAAATTAAAATAACGCCTACGCCTAACTGAACCATCCACCCAACATGCAATTCTTTAAAAATTCAGTAAAAAGTAGTGTGGAGTGTTTTAACCTAATAAGGTTTTCTCTGCCTGTAGGGATACAGCGTGAAGATAATGAAAAAATAATAAAAAAACAAAATCTTACAGCAGTAGGTTGAGGTTGCGCAAAACCACTGGCAGGGGTTGTGAAATTAAAACCACCAGGTTTCCCAAATGAAAAATTTGAACCACTTGGTGAACCAAAAGATGGTGCTGAAAAATAAAAATTAATATTGGATTGTTTTAATTCAGTGAAAATTCATTTTATTTTTATATTATAATATCATTACTTAGAAGTTATAAGATAAGAGTTAAATTTATATCTATCATTAAATATTCAACATTTTTTAAAAATAATAATATACTTTTAAAAGAATATTCTATAAATTAGTCCATATTATTCAAATCCGATATAGAAAAAAAAAAAAAAAACTTTATTAATATACACATGATGAGAAGCAAATGATGAAAAGTAAAATAAGTCTAAAAGCGAATCTTGCACAGATTGAGAATCTTTTTCATTTCTTCGATCTGGTAATAAGGCAAAATACGAGTTAAGTTCTAAGTTGGGAAGTATCTTAAAGGGAATGGAGTGTTTTAACAATAGATTCCTAAGTTTCTTCTCATGTGAGATATAGAAAAGCTAAAAAAAATAATTGAATAAAACCCTTACTGACCTTGTGTTGTAGGAGTACTAAAAGCTGAACTCTGTTGTGCACCAAAGGCTGTGGCTTGTGGTTTATTTTCTACATTTGTCTAAAAATATATATATATATATATATATATATATATATATATATAAATATATATATATATATATATTTTTATATATATATATATATATATATATATATATATATATATATATATATATATATATATATATATATATATATATATATATATATATATAATATATATACTAATATTATAAAGCTGAACAGTTTGTTTGACTCAACACGTTAGTCTCAGGCAAATTTTGTATAAGAATTCTTAATTTTTTTTTTACTTATTCATATGTCGGTGATACTATATGATATTGATATTTAAATTCGGCGGAAAGTGGAAAGTGGAAGTACCCTTTGCATACCCTTCCATATGCGGGATACAGCGTGAAGCTGAAAAAATGTATAGAAATCTATCGATACGATAATATTACGTTCAAAAAGTATTTGAATTCCATTTGAAATAAGGATTTTCTGTATTTAATCCACTTTAATCTCAACTTCAAACTGAAACCCGCACATTACCGGGTAGATAAAAGGGATTCGGGAACCTAATGTTAAGTAAGCTCCTTCTGTTTCCCGCGATTCACTGAATTTTGAGGAATTGCGTGTTGAAGGCGAAGCACAACGCTGCGCTTTGCCCTTTTATCAAAGTGAAGAAATAAATATATATTAAATATTTCATTTTTTCATGTGGACATAGAATTCTGTTACCTTTACAGTCTCCAGCTTGTGCACTGCGCCACGACAGACCTCGCTAACTTTCCAGTTAATATTAATATATACTATAATATCGGTACTAAACGTTAGTGTACCTACCGATTTGAGGCCTGTCGTGGCGCAGTGCACAAGCTGGAGACTGTAACCGACAGGTTGTGGGTTTGATCCCCACTCGACACTAATATTTTCAATTTAAATATTTAATGTTTCATTTCTTCGCTCTGGTAAAAAGGCAATAGCGCGGCGTTGAGTTACGCCACTCGAAACGCAATGCCTCGAATTCGGCGGAAAGTGGGGAACGGAATTGGAACGGAGTGTCTTAACACCAGGTTCCCAAGTTCCCTCTGCCATCGATTTAACAGTAATTCTCTACATCTGTGACAAAAGTTTGATATGCGTTAAGATAAAAAAAGTATTTATATGAATAATTATAATATTTTATGTACCGTTTCCATTAATATTTATATAAATAAGGTGATTGATCCACAATCTATAAGTATCTTAACTTTCTCATCTCGCCTGTTTTACATAAAACAATATAGCTCTGTGGCTATTGATACGTAGATTTTTCTCTTGTATCGTTTTCTTTTGTATAGTATTTCTTTTAAATGTTTGTTTTTGATATAAAAAGGTAAAAAGAAATATGATACTAAATAAAATATTTTTTTATAGCTTCACGCTGTATCCCGCATATAGGAAGGCAGGCACAGGGAGATGAGTTGAGACACTCCGTGCCCATTAACACTTCCGTTCCCCCACTTTATACTGAATTTTAATGTTATTATATTTAGAGTGTCGTAACTCAACGCCGCGATTTATCACAACAAGTGAATCGAACCCAGTAGGTACCTGTCGCGTTTACAGTGAAGCGATAGTAACTATTACACTAGTAGACTGACGTTTTTTTTTCATTTTCTTACTTGCATACTTACTGAAATTGCATATTTTCTTTAACCCAAAAAAATAAGTTATACACTACACTTTTCCCTAAAAAAAAAACCTTTTTCCAAATAATAACCAGCAAAAGCTTTATCAAATTAAATATTATAATGATCTTTTCAAAATTCTCGCGGATCGGCCGTCTGTTTAAGTCATACTTGTTTTTTGAATAGTTTAGAAATTAAATAGATAAGCCTACATGAATACGTGGTTTGGTGTCGTTTTACATTTGGTTAATCGTATTTCAGCGATCCTTTTAATATCGAGCGGTATGTATGAGAGAAAGCGAGAAAGATTTATTTAAATATATATTTCTTAGAAATGATGTTCTATAGATAACATTTGGCAGTTTTATCTTTATAGCTTCACGCTGTGTGATAGGGAGGGAACTTGGGAACCTAGTGTATGAACATTCCGTTCTCATTGAGACACTTTCATTCCCTACTTGTTTTATTCCCCCAATTATAGTATAGTATTGAAAATATTGCGTCGAACTATATTGATAACGATAAAGAGGTTTAAAATCAAATATATATATATATATATATATATATATATATATATATATATATATATATATATATATATATATATATATATATATGTATGTATATATGTATGTATGTATGTATATACGATCTCAAGACTGATTGACGGACAGACATGACTAATCGTTTATAGAAATTATAAAACCATTCCATTTGCACAATTGAAATGAATCAAAGAGAGTCCTAATATGCTATTTCCCGTTACAGTACGCTATAAGCTGTCTGTGTTTTTAAGACATTGTGTGTGGTGGAACTCAACGCCTTATTATTTCTCACATAAATATCATAGCGGGCGAAATTATTATCATTAATTATTGCGTGATAATCGTTGGTATGGTCCTTAGGTCTTTGTTATCAGGGTGAAAAAAATATAATATTTTGATTCACCAATTGGACTTGGAATGTGGCGCACTGGCACAAATGTGCAACTGTAAAAGCTATATGTTGTAGATTCGATCCCCATTCGAAAAAATTACATATTTAATATTATCATTTCATCGCTCTGGTAACAAAGAAAGCTGCGACGTTGAGTTACGCTACACGGAAAGCTTTAAAAATTGAGTAACGAGTGAGGCAACTGAGTGTCCTAACACTAAGTCCCCAACATCTCTCCGCCTACCCTACCATGTGCTACAGGGTGAAGCTAAAAAGAAAAAGAAAAAAGACAAACAATAATAAGCTCAAGGAATGCGATCTTTATAATATTTATTCTTGAATATGTAAAAATTTAACACCTTCTCTCGGCGCTTGTATGATAAATCGTTTCGCGGTCACCGCGCATTATGCGCCTGTCCTGGAATCCAGACCCATTAATATTTCATCAAACAGATGCCTTCAAAAATTAATAGTACTCGATACGAACGGACGGACAATGCGATCGAACAAAAAACACCCTCTGTTGATGTCTACAGTCAAATACTTTTATATATGTGTATGTATATATATATTTCGTATAGACTTTCTTAACGATATATTTTTTTATATATATATATATATATATATATCGTTTTTTACATCATCATGGATTGTCGGCAAAACGTACGTAAACGCGGCGGTTGTGAATTCGATTCTTCTGTGGGAGGAATTAATTCATTTTATTATGGTATCACGACAAGGCGCGGCGTTAAGTTCTGCCACTAATTATGGATCTTGTTTTATAAACTGGGGTGAAAAGTAGGCAATGGGGTTGATGTACACCGCAATGGATGTGTTTTCGATAAGAGAGATTAAATATTTAAGTGTTATCACATCCTTGTTCTAGTAACGTGTTCGGCGGAATTCAACGCCGCGCTTTACCTCGTTACCAGAGTAGAAAATATTAAGTATTTCTTCGGTTGCGGGTCGAACACAGAACCTGTCGTTTACAGTAACACGCTTGTGCCTCTGCGCCACAAGTGGCTTCAATTATTTATGACAATCACAGATATCGTCATATCAATAAAAAATAGTTTTTATGTAGACTTTTAGACTCATGCCTTTGTAATAATGTGCTTGAATCACTCACTGAGGCAATCGTGACGTTTTCAAATTAATTACAGTTAGATTTTATTATGTTTTAAATGAATTTCGTTATCAATAAAAGTTGAAACTCATTACATAAGTAATAAATTGTTCTACAATATACATTGTAGCGCAGTGGTACAAGTCTTTGTAGATGAGAATTGTGTAGATTCATATTCTACTCGGGGGACTAAAATATTTTTTCCCCGCTCCAGTAACAAGAGAAAAAGAAGAGAAGAATAAGGAGAAGATTCCGCTACTGAGACTCAATATATCAGGATTTCTAGGTCTTCTCTGCTTCGTGCGGGAAACAGTGTGTTAGCTTCACTCTCATTTATATGTATTTCTAAAGAATTTCTTGTTCGGTAGCGGTTATTTAAGTTTTATTGTCAATTTTATTACGTGGCAGTGTGTAGTAAGTAATATATATACATATATATATATATATATATATATATATATATATATATATATATATATATATATATATATATATATATATATATATATATATATATATATATATATATATATATGTATATATATGTATATATATTACTTACTACACACTACTACGTAATAAAATTGACAATAAAACTTAAATAAGCGCTACCGAACAAGATATTCTTTAGAAATACATATAAATTGAAGGAGTTAAATCACACTTCAAAAAGGCTTTTGTCGCCTCATATCCGTGCCCAGTGATTTATAGACGTTTTATAATACGCATTAAACGTATTGAACATTTAATAATGAAGTATATTAAATTTACTAAGCTCTTGCCTGAGCTGAGGCCGGTCGTGGCGCAGCGGTACAGGCATGTGACTGTAACCGACAGGTTCTGGGTTCGATCCTCAGTCGAGGAAATGAAATATGTAATATTTTAAATTTAAATATTTAATGTTTCATTTCTTCGCTCTTGTAATAAGGCAAAGCGCGGCGTTGAGTTCCGCCACTCAGCACGCAATGCCTCAAATTCGGCGGAAAGTGGGGAGCGGAAGTGGAACGGAGTGTCCGTACACTAGGTTCCCGGGTTCCCTCTGTCTACCCTGCCTCGTGCGGGAGCTAAAAAAAACTAAGCTCCGTTACGATAGATATTGTTTTTTTTTAACGTAAAACGAGGGGTGTTGTTACTAGACCTGTATATATGAATGTCTGTGTAAGCCACTGTAGCTCCTAAATTGATGAACCGACTTTAGTGCGATTTTCGTTAATTTTGATTGCAAAGAATTTGATTAGCATTTTAAGAGTTACAAATATTTTGCCAAGATGAGGTAATGTACTTTTTTTGTCGGAAATTTAAAAAAAAAATGAATTTTATAACTTCTTGGTTTTTAATTGTAGATGACATTTAGACATTCGACACTCTACGTTTTATTTTGCAAGAGTATCGTATAGAGTAATTTAAGTGACTCAACTCAATTTTATTTCCAGAGTAAAAAGCCACATTACAAAGATTTGAAATCAGATGTTTTTTTTCGTAACAAATATAAAATACACTACAATTAAAATTATATATAAATATTGTAGATACTATACATTTATATTGCTCATAATTACTCACGAAAATCGAATGAAGCAATATAAAAGGCATAAAAATATGATAATCTTTTTACCTTTGTAGGCCTATAACTTGAATTTTATTAATTTCATTCTTAATTAAATGGTAAGTGTTGGTTCGATTTCGATGAAGCGCTGAGTTCCTTATTAAGCACACATTGTCTGGAAAGCTTGGGGGTCCATGGGGAACATACTTTTGACATAATGTTCCCTCTGCCTTCCCTGCAGTAATGATAAAAGTATATATGTACATATACATGTGAGAATGGTAGAATTAATATCAAAAACGTTGTTTACTTATATGTAAATAATGAGCTTACATTCCCTTGCAGCTTTAAGCTTAAGCAGATTAACCGAATATATAATTAATATTTTCTAATATATTACAAATTACGGACATATTCATTTCTTCTAGTTAAAATCGTAACTATAAGATACTAATAATATTATTTATGTCAAGAATAAAATATTATTGAAGATTGAAAACCTAAAGATTTGGTATGGTTGAACACGTTAATCTCAAGAACTACTGACTTTATTATTTTTTTATTATATCGCCTTTTTTTGCACATGGCAAGGTAGGCAGAGGAAAGTTAGGAGTCTAGTGTTAAGACACTCTGCTCCATTTCATCCGAATATGAGGCATTGTGTGTTAAAGAACGAAACTCCACGTCATACTTTGGCTCATTATCTTAGCGAAGAAATGAAAATATTTTATATTTCATTGCCTCAAGCGGAGATCGAACCGACGACCTGTCGCGTTTACAGTCACACACTTGTGCGCCTGCGTCACGCCACTTGAAAAAGGCTATAGACTACCTTAAATTACAATAGTCAAGCGAAGCCGCATGTAAAAGCTAGTAACATAAAAAATAAATAGAAGCGCCATACAAATGTACCTGACACAAGTAATCACTGCTATCACCGTCCCAACCAAAACGAGTATTAAGACTGTCATCACCTTATAAGACAGATTTTACATAATTGTAATGCATTATCCACCATTTATTTTGAATAAAATATAAATATTAAAGGAAAAACACATTTTTCATAATGAAATTAATATAAAATTTTTACATTTATTAATGTATACCAGTTGAGCACAATAAAAAACATATTTCACACGTCGGCGTTACTTTCGTTTAGTAATCCATGTAAAGAGTTATTTCTAGGGGATTATATGTGTCCTTTTGGTAATTTATCAATTTGTATCTTCGGCTGCCTTTATTATTCTATACAAATAGTATATTTTTTGAAATATATATATTTATATATGTATATATGTATGTATGTATGAATAAATAACGGGATTCGAAGCGGCCGCTCGAAAATCTACTTTGAAGGTGACCGGCGTTGTAGGTAATATTAAAATTTTATGTGATAAATCTATAGATTGATGGAGTTTTATAATGTTTGTTGATTTCTCTGAGCTTGATCTGTTCATTTTTGTTCGTACTAAATTATGTTTATCTTTTCTATATATAAAAATCTTTCGTTATTGATAGACTTATATACAACGCACGGACAAGCTTTTTTTAAGCTTCACTGCACAGCATTATTTTTCACTGTTCCGCACATGGTATAGGGAATTTGGGAACGTCAAAACACCGTTTGGCCCTGTATAGGGCCCAGGTTCCGTCTCATATGGAAAACTGTTCTCACCTCTGGGCTGGTACACTCCAGTATCAGCTTGAACCATTTGATCGCATACAACGTAGAGCCGTTCTAATCGTTGGAGACCCAATGATCTGTGAGGGGCTTGACACTTTGGCCTTGCGTAGAGACGTATCTTCACTGTGCGCTCTCTTTCGCATTTATCACGAGGAGTGTTCGGGAGAACTGTTAGCCTTGGTACGTGCAGCCGAATTTTCTAACCGCACAGTACGTTACAAAGTAAAATACCATCCACATCATCTGTATACGTGGCCCTCCACTACTGTGCGGCTTCGTAGGAATTTTCTTCCACGCGCCACATTTCTGTGGAATGGCCTATTTCCAGGTCAATATGACCTTCCAAAAGCGCATTTACCTCCACCTTAAAGGCTGGCAACGCACCTGTAGCTCCTCTGGTGTTACACGGGGCCGTGGGCGACGGTGATCACTCAGGTGACCCGTACGCTCATTTGCCTTGTCTTTTCCATAAAAAAAAAACCTAGTTATAAGACACTCAGTTCCCCTTTTCTACTTCCCGCCGACTTTAAGGCATTGCATGTTGAGGCGGAACTCAACGTGTCGCTTTGCGTCGTTACCAGAGCGAAAAAAAAAATTAAATATTTACTTTCTTCAAGTGAAAATAGAATGTGCCCTGCCATGTCAGACATACTATTGAATTTAGAAAGAAAGAGAGTATTTCTCAAAAATTTTCTGGAAAAGGAGAAAAAAAGAAAGATTTTAGGCTTCTAACTCCATACAAACAAAGTTACTGGCGTCAACTTGTTTACATATATATTGAAGAGCGGCTCCATTTACTTTGATAGGATCATCAAAAATTCTAATAACAATAATTCAAGTATGCACATAAATGTCATACGAACAACTTTATTTCACGTAAAATATACATTATGACTTAGTTTTTGCCATATAAGGTACACGCACTTGTTGGAGCTAGGTAATAATGTGACAGGTGACAATACCCTTCAAGTATCGGTGGATGGTTCTCTAAGAGATGCCGGTTCAAATCCTAAATATTATGTGATTTTTTTTAAAAAGTTTGTCTTTGTTACTTAAATGTAGAGACTTTTTCAAAACGTTAAAAATATATTTTTTATAGTCGTTGAGTTTACGTGTTTCCCGTAGAGTAGATTAAGTAGGCTACGTTTCTCTCTGTTCTAATTTCCTTTTCACGGAACTAAACGCCGCACAATGATTTACGAGACATCGCCTATAAATATAATCACTATCTCATAACCATCCAGTATTTTAATTTAAAATACAAAAACAAAGAACGTCATTAAAACAAAATATGCGGAACAAGGGCGGGCCCATACTAAAATATAAAACGTTCTTAACAATCCAATTACATTGTTATAACCTAACCTTAGTTCTCTGAGGCCTGAGAGAACTCCGTGCTCGTACAAAAAAATATTTATTGATAACTATAAAGACAAACGGCAGAACCTTTATAGTCGAAATGCTTATAAATTTCGGTGTCAGGCCATAAAGATATAACAATGTATGGGTATCGCTCATTTGGTGCAACAATGACGTATTTGCATTTTTTTTTCAATAATACTGGAGATGAAGTTTTTTTTTTTTTTGGGATGGTAGGAATTGGGAGCTTAGTGTTAAGACACTCTCTTCTCCGCTTTTCGGCGAATTTTAAGCATTGCTTTTTGTTTGCCTTATTACCAGAGCGAAGAAATGAAATATTTAAATTGAAAATATTAAATATTTCATTTCCTCGACTGGGGATCGAACCCATAACCTGTCGGTTACAGTTACACGCTTGTGCCGCTGCGCCAAGACAGGCCTCAATAAATTATTTCGTTTGCTTTATATATATATATATATATATATATATATATATATATATATATATATATATATATATATATATATATATATATATATATATATATATATATATATATATATATAATATAACTTCTACCAATATAATTCGAATACCTAGCTAGCTAAGTTGTAAAATAATATATATAGGTCGGTCTAAAACAGATGAAACGCGTGTGAAAAACAAACTTACAATTTTGGCCTTCTGACATCTTTATTACTCCGCTCTACAGAATGGTAATGTCTCAAAAAATTGCCTTTAATCAATCAAATTTCCACCTAATTTTTATTGTAATTGAATTCAAATTTATATAACAAAGACATTGTATAAACAGTTTGCTAGATGCACTTGTGTCAATCGTATGCGACGTGCGACGTGTGAAAGAGGCGCGTACGTCTTTATTTTATACTAGCTCATACTCGCGGCTTCGCCCGCTTGTGTTACTCAATTATTTATTTACTTATATGCATTATTTATGTTTTCTATTAAAAATAAAAAAAAAATGAAAAAGAAAGTTTCAGCTAATTTAATAAAAAGATTATTTTTATAGCAATTTCTTGTCGAACAACATGTAAATATTATTTAGTTGTGCCCGTGATTTTGATTGTTGGGTGTTTACTTCTGTCATATATGTATTTTTCTGTTAAACCCTGTATCCTTGGTAGGCAGAAGGAACTAGAGAACCAAGTTAAGGCGCTCCGTTCCGTTTTACGTCAAATTTGACATATTGTGTGTTGTGTGGCGGAAACACTGCGCTTTGGCTTGTTACCAGAGCAAAAAAAAAAATATAATATTAAATATTTCAATTCTTCAAGTGGGGATTGAACCCATAAATGTAACGCGTTTACAATCACATGTTTGTGACTCTATACCACGAAAGGCCTTAAATGTAAGTACATATTTATATATATACAGTTTATATATATATATATATATATATATATATATATATATATATATATATATATATATATATATATATATATATATATATATATAAAACTATGTATACTTGGAAAATTCGCTTAAATATGAGCAAACATAAAGACGCCGAGTCGGGAAGTTGAAAGAATTTATTAAGTTTATGTTTATAAATATTCAATCGCTCTTGCTCTACTTTAATTAATACGGCTAATATTTTTTGATGATGACGACTCTAGAGTCTGATTAAAATGATCATTTTATAAAATGAGATCGCCTAATAGCTTTTTTCATTATTTTTTATTGTAATGTTTCGTGTCTCTTGAGTTTCACCGTTATCCTTGGTTAGAAATGGAGAAAAGAGAGATGTCTTTCTCTATGTGATTTTTGATTCGGCTAAAAATAATTTAAAAAAATATATGTTTCATTAAATTGTGGTTATTTGTCAAAAATGGTAATTAATTATTTATGTAAGGGAAGTAAGGGAACCTTTGGTACAATATAGATGATACTAAAGTAAGATCTCGTAAACAGTTTGGAGTATTCCGGAGGGCTTGTGTGGAGAGATTGATGATAGTGGACAAGACAGCGCTTTTTACTCTCTGGCTTCTTCGCTAGCGTGAAGGCTTTCTCTTATATTAATTGCATGCATCTTCGTACTTTTGTTTTAACATTATGTTCCCAAGTTCCCTCTGCCTACCCATATGCACGTGCAATTTTAGTATCCACCTCCCGCACATTTTATATATTAAACGTTGACGGAACCCAGTAATCAATTTTCACATCTATTTACAGTACAATGCTTCTAACTTATATATTTAGGATTTCATATATTTTTTATACAACCACTTTTATAAATACCGACTTTAGAAAAAAATACACAAAAAAATAATAAATAAAAAGATTTTTATATACAGTTTTTACATCTTGTTGTTAAGTAGATAATATTTTAGAGATATTATTTTTTTTTGTAATATATATATATATTTATATATATATATATATATATATATATATATATATATATATATATATATATATATATATATATATATATATATATATATATATATATATATATATATATATATATATATAT